>CM057813.1:9916535-10184035 GCA_030067965.1 Latrodectus elegans | reverse complement strand
TTATAAACAATTTCAAATGTTATTACTGACACCCTACTTTTGTATTCAAAATTTTAATACTATTTATTAAAATATTTACTTTAGTAATGAAAAGGTAAATATACAATTAAATTTCTAGTTTTCTACTTAGTTAAGTCTACTCAATAAATTAATTGCAGAGAATATCAATTAAAAATTACTAGCATATACTTATTTTACTTATTATTGATTTTCTTTAGAATATTTCATGTGATTCATTAAAGGACAGGGAAAATATTTGGTAAATGACAACAGAATTTTATGTCTTATTAGCAATCTCATTTATTTCACTGTGCACCTTTGTACTAATTGACAGCAATAATAAAATAGCATTGATATGTGCCATAATTTTTGTTAAGGAAAATGTATCTTTTAAAATGTTTCGATTTTGTAAGAAAGTTTTATCAAGTAATTCCAACTTAGTTTATTGTCAAAATTAGTTTATCAGAGAATTTATCCTTATTTTTAATATGAAGCAGTAAGTTTCAAATGATTTTTTGGTAAATGACGACAGACCTGTACGGATAAAATTTTTAAGCCAAGCACTCTACGGCTCTGTCGCCAACCTAAATTACGTCACTATGCGCGATAGTGGTCAACCAATAACGATCGCGTTCGAACTTCAGCTTTGAAATCGCGCGTTTTTCCAAATTCCAAATGTTAAAAATTTGAATATTTCATTATAACTAAATACTGTAGAAGTTTTAAAATTCTAATAAATAAAAGAAACTGGATTTTTAATATACCGAGCAGTGGTGCCCACCTTAAAAAAACATCAGAGTAGTGCTACCTACTACAGTGTCAACCGGGCAATAAAGCTAAATTTCGAGCATTAAGAAATTTCATTTTTTTTTATTTAAAATCGATTTTTAATATACTGAGCAATGGCACCCACCTTAAAAAAACATCAGTGTAGCGCTACCTACTACAGTGCCAACCGGGTAATAAAACTAAATTTCGAACGGTAACAAATTTCATTTTTTAAAATTTAAACTCGATTCTTAATATACCGAGCAATGGTGCCCACCTTAAAAAAACATCAGTATAGCGCTACCTACTACAGTGGCAACCGAGCAATAAAGCTAAATTCCAAATGTCAACAAATTTAATTTTTTGTTATATCATATATATTCTTTAAATTTATAAATGGCATAGTTACCATTATAAAGAAATTTACAACTTTATGCCTTTATGGCACTGAAGAATAAGATATCTACAATACAATACTGCTGATAAAAGAAACTAATAATACAACTTCTTAAAAAAACACTCACTTAAAAGTTGCAGTTACAATATTGAGAATCACCAATTTTACCCACAACATATCGCATAAGGTGTATTGTGGCAGAATTAAAGAAGAAAAAAATTACTCCTACTAATCATTTTTTTATTAAAAAATTTCTGAAAATAAATTTTTATTTGAATTTTTCTAGAGATACCTGATCTGTATTCACCAATTCATTTAAAACATGGATTATAAAAATACGGGAGCCTTTTTAGATGAAAATACTTAGAGATATAGAGATATTTTTAGTAGAAGTGAAATTTTGGAATTAGGTATAAAAGATTAAATCCAGAATACTGTTTTTAAATAACTTGATGTAAGGTTTATTAATCAAATGTCCTAGTCATCTAATCTGAGTGAAGAAAAGAAGAATCTTATCTTACAAAATGGAATTTTCCGGCTAAACCTATAAGCATGTAGCTCAAAGACAGATTAAAAACTGATATGAATTGCTTCCAAAAAGATTTTGATTTTTTGAAGCTCATAAACTATGAAACTGTTGCCAACAACAGATTGATCCGAAAGAGATTTCTTGAGAAGCCAGTGATCACACCAGTTTGTCCAGTTGTTGAATAATTTAAAAATTTTCAATATTCAAAAAAATATGATAAATTACTGGGAAACTATTTGTTTTGAGTTTAAGGAAAACATTAAATAAATGCTAGTGGAATAAGAAACAAAATAACTTGAAAGTGAGATCTAAACTACGAATAGTTTAAAAAAAATTATTATGCTTTATCTATTGAAACTAAATGCTTGAAAAGCAAAACCTTTTCATTTCTATAAAAAGATTTTAAGCAATTTCATTATGTTTTACCATATATATTTTAAGATAACTTCATACTTTATTGATGGGATATTATATTTTAGATTCAACATAACTAATGATATAATCGCATGTTCATATTTTTATAAGTTTGGTTCTCACATTTTTTAATATTATTAACAAATTATAAAACTTATATCACTTATTTGGAATTATTGAACCATTAAACATTTCTCAGAGCTACTTTATAAAATGTTTTCTAAAACAAACTTCATTGAGTCGAGTTTAACTTTAACAGGTTTTTATTCAGATTTACTGAAAAAGAATTAAATAAAACATTTGATTGATTTAATACTATTGTTTGATTGCATATTGAAACCATATGCAATGCTTTTTAACCATTCGAGTGTAATTTATTTTTAAATACAATTGTTCTTATAGAAATTCACTCCACCACCAAGTTGGTGTAATAAGTACAATATTTGAGATATAATTTTTTTCTAGAGAAATTATTTGTTGCATACATGTAATCTTTGTATTTAATTGTTTTTATATTTAATTGATTTAAAAATCCAACTCATGGTGCTTTGATATTCTTCAGTATTAAACATGCAGACAAACACATTTTAAATTTTTCAAACCACAAGATAATTTTTAATCTCTAACAAACTATCATTTGTTTGAATATTCAAATTTTAAGATTCTTTCTTTTCTCCATGTAATGTCAATTTTCACACTAAGATATTATCTTTTGCATAATTCCTGTTGTTTAGAAAGTCACAGGAATTGTGCATAAGATAAATTTGATTTACATGTGCATCAACATATTTAACAGAGAACTTAAGACAAGATCAAGCTTCTGAAACAAAAATGAAACAAGTATTTCCATTTAATTTTTAAATATAATGCAACCTTATTTTGCCATGTATATAACAAATAGGGAAATTTATTTATATATATTTTTTTAATTCTATTTAAATGGAAGAAAGTTTTTTTTATTTGTTTTCAAATTGTGTATTAGACACACATATATTGTTCTTCGATATTACATATTAAATTTCGAATACTGAATTTTACCAGAAAGCAAAATCCTCTCAATACATTTAATATATTATATATTAAAATATAATTGAAGTTTCAGTACTTTGAAAATCTTTTCCAAATTTAACAAAAATACATATTTTACACCTAATAATTAAATACAAATTTATATATCTTATTTTCAAGTAAAAAAAAACTGTTTTGATGTAACTATGAATAACAAGATTTATTAACATATTCAAGACAAATTTATTACTCTTGGAGTTGAAATAAGCCTAACCATGAGAAAATTATATGTCTATTTATAAAAACAGGAACAAGAGACTCTTCAGGTTTTTAACCTTGTAGCAAATGAACACAAATTGTTATCTATGAAAAATCCCTCCAAATGCCATTACCCATTGAATATTCAAAAATGCATTGAAAACTCCAGGAGCATCAATGTTCATTGAATAATATATATAATTTAAACAATAAGAATCTAATAAACAGAAATTAAGATTCAAAATATATTTAAACTTCATTATTTAAATTATATTCAAGTTTGTTAATTGTTTCCTCACATTTGCCTTTGAATGAAGTTAAATACAGATTGCTTATTAAGAGGATCTTACAATTCAACCCTACATTACCAAATTTAGGTTTGTAATTCAACCCTAAATTACCAAATACAAATTTTAAATTTAAAGAATGCGTATGAAACTTTTCATATAAGTTTTCTTTTTTCAAGCTTTTGTTTCAAATACAATGGAAATAAAAATAAAAGAGTGTTTCATGAAATGAAATTTATGTTATTTACCTTATATGAAGATCATTGATTCGTTTTGAAATAGGCATAAGCTCACAGCAATCATCCTCACATCTGGGACGCTTCCTGCTATACATCAAAAAATAAAATAAATTATTTTCTTAATTATATCTAGCTATAAAGTTACTGCACAAAAAATAACATAGTAAAAAAAACTATAATTATAAATTATTAGTAAAAAAAAAACATAATAATCCTATTTCAATCTTAAATTTCAAATATGTTATTAAAACTTTCTCCAAACTGTAATGGAATGAGATGAACTTTTCATTAAATATTTAAATTATAGTATTATTTTATTAAAAAATATTTTAAAAAAACTACTTCAAGTGATTTTTACTTTCTAGGAGAAATTTAATGATATGTGTGAGAGTAATGTTAATGAATCTAAATATACAAATCAAAACCAAATAAATAAAATCAGGTTTCTGTCAACAATAAATATATAAATTAATATCTTTAAAACTGATAAATTATTTTAATTTTCATAAATGAAAATATAATTTAATATAATAATAAAATGGTTAAAAAATTTATTTTCCATCAATCAGGCAAATTGATTATAATTATAAGTATCCTTCCCAACAAGCGCAATGGTCACTAAGAATATATGTGTAATAAACTCATTTAAAAAATCCACTAAATAGTAGAGAAGCGTACAGAGGGTAAAATGGGCCAAGTGTTTGCGCCAAGAATGCGATAAAGTGTGCTAGACTGGTTTACCGGTTCGGATTACGTAGGCATGACGTTTTCGTTTTACATGTAACCCTTGAAACTATTACAAAATAAACTTAAAGCATTGAGTTTCGATATTCGATTTTTGGTGTTTTTATGTTGCTTGCAAAAATTAATAAGTATGGATGAGGATATATTGACTTCATGTTTTCGCGGAGTAAGTATGGAGAAATGATCAACAGGAAAACATAATAGGTTTTTTAAATGCGATAAAAATGATGTATTTGCCAAAAAGTAACGATTTGGAGAGCAATGAAGATTAGGTGAGTAATTTTATTTTTCATTACAATTTTAATCATATACTTAGGCCATATGTAAATGAGCGTTTAAGTTGTGTGTATTGCGTTTTTCATGTTAGTGTTAAAATGTGCCGCGTATTTAAATTTCTTTAATGTGGGCGTAACTGCTCGTTATATTAAAATTTGAATTTAAACAAAAAATTAAATTTATTAACGTTTGGAATTTACCTTTATTGCTTGGTTGCCCCTGTAGTAGGTAGCACTACACTGATGTTTTTTTAAGGTGGGCGCCACTGCTCGGTATATTAAAAATCGAGTTTAACAAATTTCATTTTTTTATTTAAAGTTTGAAATTTAGTTTTATTGCCCGGTTGGCACTGTAGTAGGTAGCACTACACTGATTTTTTTATAAGGTGAACGCCATTGCTCGATATATTAAAAATTTTGTTTCTATTTATTAGAATTTTAAAATTTCTACAGTATTTAGTTATAATGACATATTTAAATTTTTAACATTTGGAATTCGGAAAAACGAGCAATTTCAAAGCTGAAGTTCGAACGCGATCGTTATTGGTTGATTTGCCTATCAAGCGTGGTGACGTAATTTAGGTTGGCGACAGAGCTGTAGAGTGCTTGGCATGAATATTTTAAATCACGCCAATCCTGTACAGGTCTGCCATCATTTACCAAAAAATTATTTAAAACTTACTGCTTCATATTAAAAATAAGGATAAATTCTCTGATAACCTAATTTTGACAATAAACTAAGTTGGAATTACTTGATAAAACTTTCTTACAAAATCGAAGCATTTTAAAAGATACATTTTCCTTAACTAAAATCATGGCATATATCAATGCTATTTTATTATTGCTGTCAATTAGTACAAAGGTGCACAGTGAAATAAATAAGTTTGCTAATAAGACATAAAGGAACATTTCAAAACCTATATAAATTAAGATAAATATAAATTAAAAATAAATAAATTATTTTAAAATCTTAGCTGAAAATGATTAAAACCATTTTAAACATGTAGTTGTATTAAAGAAAAGAAAAAAATGAGTGGAACTAATTAATAAAAACAAATTATTGTGTAGAATCAAAATATATAGGCCTAGAATCTAGCTACTGAATAATTACCCCCAATAAGCTAATATAAATAGATTATAACTCACATTCGCAATCAATGATAAAAACATTAAGGACACTCTTAAATGCTACTAGTTTAATATGGAATTGAAAATACTACCAAGGAGTGAAGAATAAATGAAGAACTGCTAAGTAAAAGAATTATTAGTGTCATATTTAGAAAAATAATAGAATAAAAAAATCAGAACATAAAATAAAGAGAGGAAAAATATAAAATAAAGGTATCTCATATATTACACAATTCAATTTATTACTGAAAATCATTTAAATTTCTTCTTTACAATATTATACTTATTGAAATTATCTAATGAAATATGGAAAGATTTTATCATTATGAATTTTTATGCAATAAATAAAATATGCAACAGAAAATTTCTTTCACTTATCTACTGAATGAAATAACTCAATATACAAAATAATCTAAGTTACGGCACATATCCCGTACATTCCAGCATGCCAAATGATGACTTTTTTTGACAACAAGAAAATTAACATCAAAAATTAAAAAAGAAACTAATCAAAACATCTAATAATTAAGATTAGCATTTACTTTTAATAAGCATTCCCTAACAGACCATTACAAAATATTTTAATTTTAAGGTAAAATATACATAAGAATGCATGGTTTATTTTATTTAGCTTTAGTTAGCAAAATATAATATTTATTTTACTTACCTGCAATGAGTCATGATAATTTTCTGAGTTTATATTGCTTACAATTAAATAGAATAATCGAGCCACAAATTAGAGACAGAATGCGAACAGTAAGAAGTTCCAAGCTATAGCATGAGTTTTAAGAAATTTTTTCTCAATCGTCAACTTCTTGTAAATGCGTAAAAACCTGATTCTGCATCCTCAATGTTGATATTTTATTTTAGAGACAAAAAATTACAATAACTTGCAAATGAAAATAAAGACCACTACTACGAATTGCCAAAAACACTTTGTAACATTATGCTTATTAAAATAATCGATTTTTCGAGCATATACTACAACTTCAACTTTAACTACCACTGGTAGATAAAAAATTAAACCTATTTGATACAAAATGTGATTCATAAAAGAATTATTCCTCAAATACTAGTTTAAATTATAGACTCAGCATTAACTTTGACCCGGAGGTTAACCGGAAGTTCAAGCACCATAAGTTAGCAACCTGAACCGCAATACTGAAAAGTGGTATTCATCGTTAACCTGATAGTGATAGTAGTTGAACAGATGGTTGTTCAACCCATGAATCAGATGTAATCGCTCATTGGTCAAATTAGTCACGTTTCTGTTTCAAATTATTTACCGATATATTTGCTCATTTCCGGTAATTCCGCGTGTTTTTAGTTTTATCATTATGGAAAGAAAAGTTTTTTCTCGCTATGAAAACAAATTATTGATACAACTAGTATCAGAAAGAATAGACATAATTGAATGCAAAGAAACAAATAAAATTAATTGCATTAAAAAAGCACAAGCTTTTGATGAAATAACAAAAGTTTTTAATAGTGATTTAAACGTGCTTCCTCGCTCAACGCAACAATTGCGTCAGCGTTATTTAAACCTTAAAAAAAAGCTACAAAAGGATCTGCAGAAATTCGGAGAGAATTAAGAAAAACTGGCGGCGTGGAATCATCTTCAATTAATCTGGTTAGTTTAGAAGAAAAAATACTGGGCATGGGTGTCATCACCAACCAATGCAGAATCCTTTTGACAGGGATGGCTGTCATTTGGATATTTCTTTTCAAGGTAGGCATACATTTAAGATATTTTTATATATTAAGTATTATTTTATATAATATAGTATTCCTGCTTAATTCTAACTTTATTTTCAGATGTTGAGAGTTCTACTTGTGAATCTCCAAGTATAATTCAAAGCCCTTCTTGTACTCCATCAACACAAGTAAGTTAGTTTAGTTTTATGTGGTCAAGATTAGATTAATAGAAATATATTTAATCCAATATGCATGTGAGCAGTTATTTTTTAAATAAATGCAATCTCAGAAATTTTTAATAAAGTAATTGGTTAATTTAGTATTTGACGCTAAAATGTGTATTGACTGTGTAATTAAAAATATGCATCAAAAAATTAAATAAAAAGATAAGTTTGAAATATGTAATTATTCATGTTTAAAAAAAAAACAAGTTTCTTTTCTTTTATTATTTTTTTGTAATAAAGATTAAGCAAAAGAGAAATGTCCTTCAAAGTGAAAATTTATCACAAAAATTATACCAGCTTATAATTTGTATTTCAGTTTTCTTTAAATATTTTTAAGTGAAAGAAATTATTTGAACGTAGTTTTGAGCAATAAGTAAAAAAATAATATGTAAACAAATTTATGAACTTAAAAATTATCCATTATTTACATACAATGTTTAAATATAATTAATGTATAATTACTGTGAAAATGTCAATTTTTAAATTATAAAATAGTCTTTGATTTCAAATTATAATTTCTGAAAAGTTTTTTTATTCAAATATCAAGCATCATAATTCTTAAATATAATTTACAAACATGTTCATAACTAATGTATTGGTTGAAGAGTATACATATTCAGAAAAAATAAGCATTATGTATAGATTGCCTTAAAGTATTTAAAAATAAATAACACAGCATTTTTATAATATCATTTTATGTATTTAATTAAATGTTAAATTATAATGAATAAACAAAACTAATAATTAAATTTTCTTTTAATTGTTAGGAAACAAATGATTTAAATTCTGATCCAACGCCAAAAGTAAAATTTAGAAGATCGTTTGATCTATTTAAAAGAAAAAAACAAAGAACTGCTGTGAGTGATGCAGGAAAAGCAGCACAAATGATGATGGAAGAAAGTAAACAGAGAATTGAACATGAAAAGAAAAAGAGTGAAAGGGAAGAAGAAGAGCACAAATTAAAAGTAGCAATACTGCAAAAAGACCTAGAATTAAAAGTTCAGCAAAGTTTACTAGTAAGTCATGAAATTGAGCTAAAAGTAAAGCAAAGCGTGTCTATTAGTAAAGATATTGAAATAAAAGAAAAAATTTTAGATGTTTTAAATAAAAATCCAAAAATAACTGTAAATCGTAAATAAAGTTTTATTTTTTTGTTATTAATGATTGTTTGGTTTTTCATTCCTTTGCAGAAATATTTTATTTAGTGCTTACTTACATACATACATATGTGTAAAATTTTTATTTTCAAATGATATTATGTAGCTTTATGACTAATTTTCTATAATAAAGACATGAGTAGTAAAATTGAAACTTTCCAAATATCTGAAAAATATATACTAATAATTACTAATAAAGTCTTCTGATACATTTAGTCATAAATTTACATTTTATTGATTCTAAAACTACAATACTTATGTATCGACACAATGTGTTTTTTTTTTTTTTAAAAAGCAGCACTGAAACACAATTAAAAGAAACGCTGAACAAGCAATCTCCTTTTTGCAAATCCAGCCGAAGAATCTCGATGAGATGTAGCATTGACATTCAGATGTTGCTGTGTTGCAACTTGGTCACCAAAAGCATCTATGTACTGCTGTACTTCTGGATCTAAAGGCGGCTCAGGATCTTCTACAAAAGAAAATGTTTAACATTAAAATTAATGAAATATTTATATCTAAATTATTTAATATTCATTTGAAATATTTCTTCATTATCACCAATGATAAATATTCCTTATTATTTAATTACTTTACACAATGCAAAATTCCAACATAGCTGAATTCTTTATTCATAAATGTTAATTCTCCAGAATTGATTTATTAAATAACTTTCAAGATACTTTTTACAAACGTGGATACTTTTCCACAAACGTGGAAAAGTATCCACGTTTGTAAAAAGTATCCCAGATAACAAACCATGAATTTGTTAAATGCTTGGTAGTCCAATATTAAATTTATAGTCCTTATTAATAATAGAATATTTTTATCAAAAAGGTTTTTGTGTAAAATATTTTGATAATTACCCATTTTGAGAGCTAAATTATGCAATGCACAACAAGCAACAATTATGGTGGGTACATCATTGATGCTACACTTTAACTTTGTTTGAAGACATGGAAACCGCCGTTTCAAAACTCCATATGACCTTTCTACAGTGTTCCTTGTCAAAATATGAGCAGTATTGTACCTACAAAAAAGTATAAACAATACATATTCTTGAAGTTAGAAGTCTCATGGAAAGAAAATGAGGTAATGTTTAATTAAATATATTAGTTTCCTAAAAAATTAATATGAAACACTATTTTTTAAACTAACAAAAGAGAACTAAAATATTATTTTTATTCAAAGCTTTATTATTACCTAAAAAAACACATAAGAATATTTATTATATAATTTCTTCAATATGAAAATTGATTCTCAAAATTAACTCACAATGACACATTCCCAAAATTAAATTAAAACTTTAACGGTTGTCATATTTAATATATTGAAGAACTACATTTGAATAATGTTGATTCAGAACATTTAAATATACTTAACCTTTTTGCAATCATGAATGCAGGCTTCATGGTTACAAAAATGAATTAATCGGCAGACATTGGTTTGATGTTAACTGCGAGACATTTATAGTTCATAATGGATAATTTTGAAAATATGATATATTTTTAATTAGAAAATATGATATATTTTTAATATTGTGGTTGAAGCATGAAAACTTATTTTTTGATATCATGGTGCATCATAACACATGTTTACTGATAAAATCGAAAGAAAGATAAAAGTTTTATCCATTTAATAATGTTTTGTTATGATCAATCATTTATGAACATCACTATATTCTTATGTGTTTGCTATCAGTCAGAAAGAATTAATTTACATATGTTAAGGATCTTAAAAAAATTCCAATCTCTGTCATTGTTAACTTGACAAGGGAAAAATTTGCCAAACACTGACAGTGACTATTCATAATTTAATGATTCATTCATTCAATTTTCTTTTCTAAATTCATGTTTTCAAATATTTTTTTTCATAGCCTTGAGTTTATAAATTATTTAATAAGCATATTAAGGAAGTCAATAAAAAGTTTTTACACAGCAATGTTTTATAACATGAAACTAAAACTAACATACATCTAAATTAACATTAGAATGTAATTAAATAAAAAAAGAATTTATCTAATAGAAGAATTGAAAATATAGAACTAATTGTGCAAGTATGAAATGATATTGAAGTTTGTTTTAATTCAACTAATAATGGAATGTTGATAATTTTATATTTCAATCAAACAAAAAAATTGTTACTAAGCAGAAATAATTTATTTGCTTTAACTAGTTCATAGTCAAGCTTCTCTTGAACATAGTTTTGTTAATATTTTTTTTAATATTTATCTATCATTTATTGATATTCATCAAAAATAAATGTAATTATAAATATATTGAGTAGAAATCAATATTTATTCATTATGTTACTATAGGCATTATACAGGAATTTATTAAAATTTTTGATAAAATTGCAGAATTTCTTAAAAATATCTAAACATAAAACTCACCTTACTTCTTCTGGCATTGTAGGTTGGTTTATAGGAGTAAGTAAATATGCCTGGCAAGGATAGCCATTATCACCCAACAGATGGTATTTCCTTATAATGGAGAGTGCATCAATTCAGGAATTGTACTATTGCTGAGGATGGTACTGTCATGAGTACTTCCTGGCCATCTAGCCACAACATTTTGAATAGACAAGTCTGCTGTCACAATAGTTTGAACGTTAAGTGAAAATATGCCTTTTCTATTGCGAAACCTTTCTGCATCGATTCCCCCAGGTGAAAGGATTGGTACATGCGTACAATCAATACTTCCAATCACACTGGGAAATTGTGCAATTCGAAAGAATTTCTCACTGATCTGTAAGAAAATATAACTATTAAATTTTTTTAAAATTCTAAAATAAAAGCTTATTTAATTTTAATAAGTTATATGATAATTAAATATGAATAAATTGTACTAATAAATTATCCGACTAAGCATATTGGCAAAAAATACTATCAAATAGTGCCAGTTGTTGTCATTATCAACAGTTGAGAGGAGGAAATAAAGCTAATTTATATCTGCATTGAATAAAATAAATTCAAATTTTATTTAAAATTATAAAAATATAGGGCTTAAATAAATATAGATGTGACCATTAAGCGACAAAACTATCTAATTTTTTTCATGAAAATGGTTAGTGGAAAACACATAAGGAAAAAAAAATTTAAAATACTAATTTTCATGCAATTCCACAAAAATTACTAAAAATTCACAACCCTGTTCTTCCTTTTAATTTATACTTTTTGCCATAATTTCTTACATGCATTAATCCAAAAAAAATCATGCACTTATTTGAAAATTACTTTTTTTTAATAAAAATTCGTAATGCATGTTTTGATATTCATCACATATTGGATAAAAAAACATTGCAGTAAAATAGAAAAATATAATATTATAATAAGAGAGGTACCATCCCCTATAAGGCAAATTATCATGCATGTACAGACATTTGAATCTGTTCTATCAAATAGTATAATTTTAACATTGAGAGTAGATCCATATACCTGAGTTAATCAGTCAAATATATTAATGAAAGTTGCATAAAATAGAACCTTTGAACATTCTTCATCTGTTTGGGGCATTCTAATATATTGTGGACACAATGAAACAATAGCTTTGCTAACTCTAGAGATTACTCTAGAAATTGTCGATTGGCTTACTTTTGCCAAATCACCAATAACGAGTTGGTGAGCTCCCGTTGCGTAAAATCTTAATGCAATCAATAGTTGTTTAATGGGATTTAGAGCGTTATTTAGGTAGGGGATATTTCCGAAAGCAGAACTGTGGCGCAAAATGCTTCGCCAAGATGAACTATTAGCATATTCACTAACGATACCTATGTATAGTAAACCTAAGCTTATCCAACACCTCCTTGTTGGATAAGCACTCAAAGAGGCGTGGTCATATTTAACTTTTAAAAGTAGCCTTTCATCTTAACTGGTTTGTAAAAGGTTTACCGGAATGGAAAGCGAAACTTAATGGGGAAATTAAGAATAATAGAATTAAGAATTACTTTAAAGAAAAAAATGAAAACAAATTTATCGTTTTTAAATGTTCACATATATAAATTTAATTTTTTATTTTAAAGATGAGTTTATCTAATTTTTGTTAGATTTTTTTTTCTTATGTCTTCAAAGTGTTTTAATGTAACCAAAATTTATATTAATTTTTTTCTATTCACATAAAAAAATTGTATAGATTTTTATATTTTTTATATATCAAATAATTTCGTCATATATAATATTAGTGATTTACGTAAGCTTAAAGGTTTATATAAATCACCACCATTATACATGACTAATTTTATTGAGAATTACTTTTAAAATAGGAGGATCAGAAATTATTTTTTTTGTTTCAGCAGTTTATAATCTGATTATGCATAACATTTTGTCAGAGGAATATTTTTTCGTTTTTCTACCTCTTTCAATAAGATGGAATTCTTTTCCTACAGATCATGGATGTATTAATAAAAATATCTCTGAAATTTTTAAAATTCAATTCCAGCTTTATGCCTGCTGTTAAATAATTGAAATTAATCAAGCTTAGATTTATTATTCAAATCATTTATAAAGGTGTAGATTAATTTCTTTTTAGAAAGATAGCAACGATAATCTAAACCACAACATTGTTAATGTTCAACACAATTAAAAAGTATTAAATGCGTAAGATAAAACTTATACTTTATTTTGTCATAAAACCAAAAGTTACAATTAAATTTAATATGACTGGCAAACGTTATATAGTTAATATTATCATTTACCACATCTGAAATATTGGTACTCATTATTTTTGTTTTTAAGGACATTTAAATCCCTATCAGATGATTTTCTAAGTAGTTGTCCTATAAGAAACATTTTAAAGTGATTAAGATATGGAATACTTATAACTAGATATTAAATGATGTAATCATAATGGAATGATTTAAGATAAAAAGTTTGACATCTCAATAATTAGTGAAAAACAACAATTTTTAATGCTTGCTAATTCACTTACAAAGTACCTATATGTAGACTACATATAAAATACGAACATATATGAATTAAATTTGTCAGTTAAAACCAAGAAAAATACAAATCCCATGTTTAAATTTCTCAGAAGTTGTAGAAAATCTAAATTTTTAAATTTTTTATCATAGTTTATATTTTATGCAATAATTAAAATGTATATTGAAATATATTGTGATACCACAAATAATAATAACTTCAGTATGAGATTATTTATGAACTGATTTAATCCTTACCTCCACGTTATTTTAAAATACAGAAATAAATTTTACAAAAATAAAAATATTAAAAAATATTTTGTCAATCAACTTGATCGATCTGAGGAGTTTAAAGGACATGATGGGATGTTATGACTATGATTCTTCAAAATTCATGGGGAGGAGGACATTTTATAATAATTATTTGTTGGCAGTTGACATAATATATACATAGATGAATTAAGTAAAGTAAATCTAAGTTTTTTTCGTTTAGAAACGTACATTGATATTATATATATGTATATATATATATATATATATATATATATATATATATATATATATATATATATATATATATATTGGTGTGTGCGTGTGTGTTACTTAAAAAAAGTAAAGATTTATTTTTATTTATTTCATCTTCATTAAAATTTGGAGTTAAATTAATTTTCTTATGTCTACAGTTTCTAAAGAATTTGGAATTATCTTTCTCTTAATTTCAACTACTGGCTGTTTAAAACGGTCATTGGACGCTTTTCTTAACATTTTAAAATGGACATTTGATTTTTTTTTTTTTTTTTTTTAAGGAGAAATTAGAAAAAAATTGAACTTTATCTCATTTTAAATGCAAGGAGCGCAGACCTCCTAGATTTCCGTGAATTCATTATTCCTCATTATATTCTTTCAATTTCTTTAAAACTCCAACTTAAAATTATATGTTTCCTTTAAAAACAAATCTGTCAAACGACGATTTTTTTTAAGTTATACATTGTTACCCTCCCCCCCAATAATGCTTACATAGTTATCTTTTCAATATCTAATTATTTAATGTTTGTATAAATTTAGAGCACACTTTTGCAGATATATCTAATGAAAGTTATAAAATATGTTAACTAAAAATATTGTGAAATAACATTGCTAAAAGTTAGAATTTATATATATAAATAAATTTAAATAGTGATTAAATAATCCTTGTTAATGATTTAAAAGCTAAACTGAAAAATCATCTAATAGTTTTTTTTTTTTATCTTAAAGCAATAAAATTAGACATATTTAAGAAAGAATTATTTGTTTGATTTATTTTGAAATTTGTAAAGAAATACACAGAGAACTCAACAAGCCCTTTCTTTTCTTTTCATGGTATTGAATTGAATGATACTGAAATTAAATTTTTTTTACTAAACGATTATATTATTGTATTGAAAATTTATTAATACTAATATTAATTGCAAAAAAGGACAGTATTCAATTTAGTTGATAGTTGTTTAATCTTGAATTGAATTTGAAAAAATAATAATTTGATTCTTTGTAAGTCTACTTTAAGGAATATCATAATAAGAGTAAGTTCGCTAAACTACCAATTGTTAGTGAAATCGAGTAACATGGCTATCGAAAACGATCTTGAAAAATATGGAAAAGGTAAAAATCAACAGAAATATGCATTTGATCAATGTATTCAGTCAACAACTTGAATAAACACCTTTATTCCTTGAGAAATAACAAAATTATTCACTATTTTCAAATTTGTTCAAAATTTGCTTTTTCAAAAAATCAGTCATAAGTTCCTTTTTTAAGCATTGTACCATTTCTTTATCAAAAACTAAAATTTTTTAACATTTAGATACCTGGATGATCGGAAGTTTACTGTCTCAAATATTCATAACAAGTATATAACTTATAATTAACAAGTATTGTGTGTGACCTAATTGATTAATTTAACCTAATTAATTACTTAAAATTTGAGTGCTAAATCTTCGAATTTAATTTTCTGAAGCATAAAATGTTTTATTACAACAAATAAGAAACATATTTAAATATGAAACAAAATTTCACTTGGCATATTTTGTGCTACCTTTTCCTTGGCATTTATGAGAAATATACTCACTTCCTCCAAATTAAAAAACCTATACTAAATCTAGAATTCTTTATTTTGAAAATTAAATCATTGGAACAATGTTAATCTTTTTATTCCCGCAATTTCTTGTTCGGAAAATGCTCCTACTCCCGCGTGAGAGAACAGTACACACATACATTTCTACCCCCCTCCTTTCCTCCTTACTGAAAGAGTGTCATTTGCTCCCCGCTCTACTGTTACTGTAAGATTTCATCGCGACGAATCTATATTTTCCGAGAATGAATTCCCGAGTGAAGTCTGCCATAACTTTCTGGAACAAGTGTTTACCATAAAATGTTTAAACTCTTCGATGAACATTCGATTTTTTTCATATGCATAATTTTGAATTATTAATAAAATTTGAAAGAAAATCTTTGCTACATCTAATTTTTAACAATTAAATCTATGGAAAATTTATACGTTTCTCATTTAGAAAACTTTTGTTTATCTTCTATTATACTTTAAATAATTTCAAGAATATCATAATGATATTAGTCATCATTAATAAGCCTTATAATATATTTGAAGACAAATTTTAGTCTATCAAATCCATATATTTAAATCTTTTGGCTAAGTTAAAAATTCTCATAACTTATTATATAAACTATTTTTTATTTCATGTTTGATTTGTAAACTCATTTTGGTTTCGGAATAAATTTGAATTCACATGGAATCTTGAAATGGCAAATTTATCAAGAAAAACATCCTGAAATTAATTTTCAAGATAAATAAATGAAAGAATTATATATGTGGTAAACTTCATTGGAGTAAGTTTAATCCTTAACCATTTTGAAAATGTAGGATACATTTAAAATCAAGTAAATATAATTGGCTTTTAAGAGACCTGATGTGCAATAAAATAGTTGAATGAGCAATAGTAGTTCGAAAAGCAACATATTCGATGTTAAAATCTAAATGTAAATAAGAATATTTTGCAAGCAAGAAAATCTAAAATATCCAAATTTAGTAATTAAAACTTTTAAAATTTGAAATTTAGAAAAGATTGAAAATAATCGCATTTAAAAATAATGACGGCTTAGTTTTTAATACTCTAAATTTTTGCATTGAAAATAAATTCTATGCTCTGTTACTTAAAGATATCACTTATTTTAAAGCTTGTTGACTTACATTTATAAATCCAGTTTCACTTCGTGTGTTTCAGTGACTAATCAAGCAAAAAAAATTTTCGTCGACATGTTTGAAAAAAATGTTGTTTTTTCAAACATGTCGACATGTCTAAAATATTCTTTTTTTTCTAAAATTGTAAAATTTTCGAAAAATAAAAATTTAATGAGCTAAATAGCGTAAAATTTCCAATGTCAAAAACTTGTTTATTTTAAGTGAAATGAACATTTTGATATCGAGTAATAGGCAAATGTGAGTTTCAAAATTCATTGCCATTCCCTTCAGAATATATAATATTTTACATTTTATTTTCATTTAATTCTAGCAGAACATTGTTGTTGACATTGCATTAAAGGAATTGCACATCCTCTCATGAAAATATTTCACATTTTAAAGACAGTAT
Organism: Latrodectus elegans; assembly: GCA_030067965.1. Classification (NCBI taxonomy): domain Eukaryota; kingdom Metazoa; phylum Arthropoda; class Arachnida; order Araneae; family Theridiidae; genus Latrodectus; species Latrodectus elegans. Next base: position 10,166,357 of record CM057813.1, on the reverse strand, counting down.
AAACATAAATAATATCATAATCGGAAAAATCGAACAATATTCTTTAGAGAGAATTTTAGATCATAGTGGATTCTCTATGAAGATATTATTCGATATATTGATTTATAAAGAACTATGTTATGATGGTAAAATCGTATAATAATTAATGTTGTCTCTTGAAAATTAATCCAGAAAAAATTGATCAAATGCACGATGTATTACTTTTTTTTTGTTCTAGTATGTAATCAATGTAATAAAATTAAATGCTTATTTATAGTGTACTAAAAATTTTCCACGAAATAAAAATGCACACGGCGATAATCGCTGCATATATTTTTATTACAACAGAAATTAAACATTTCACATACATTACAAATGTGAAAGATTTATTCTCCTTTGCTTCTTCTTTTTTTAGGAATATTTTGCTTAAATATATCATACTTCAAATGAATTATATCACTACATGAATAGCTAAATTCTACGGGAGGATTATAATTTTTCAAAGAAAACTTTAAAAATGACTTTTGAAAAATGAGATTTTTATCAATTCTTACATTTTTTATATAATTCTAAAAAAGATTTATCGTATAGTCATGTTTGTAATATCTTATCACACATACCTAGTAATTTATAATAAATTTATTTACGAAAAATTTAATAAAATCTGCCACTACAACATAATTTTTTTGCAAAACGGGAGATACCAAAACACTGTTATAATTCCAATCAATCAATACCAGTCCATTTTGATTTACAGTTTTTTGTTTTATTATTTTTTCATTCTCGACCTAAATTTGAAGATTTGTAAGCCATTTCTGTTTCTTCAGCAAGTAAAGAAGTATAAAAAATATCCATAGATAAAAAAAAAATGAAACATTTTACTCAGTATTTTATTTATGTTTCTATAGTTGAAGTTTTTAAATTTAAAATTAATATATTTGTTATCTGCATTAGCATTATGGCCAAAGTTAAGTGACTGATGAATTAGCATATTTATTGTCATCAAAAAAGAATCATTTAATCCAAATTTGTCATAGGAATCACCACTATCATTTGTAAAGTATTTTTTTAATAATTCAGATATTTTTTGATTTTTTCAACTGTGTCAAATCCTTAAAATATGGAGTCTTTAATTTTTCTTCGAAAAAAAAATTAATATGAATATAATTTAATAAAAAAACTGTTCGAAATAAAGGACTAATTTTTTCTTAAAAAAAAAAAAAAAAAAAAAAAAAGAATCACTGTGCTTGGTTTTTTCGCCAAAATTCTTCACGTTAGTTACTTTCAAATTTTACCATTTTCGGACCCCAACGTCCGGTTTCCTTCAGCTCTGCGAACGAAATCTGATCTAAAGAATGTGGAGGGCTAGAAAGGGGGATGAAATCCCTTGGTACAACTGCAGTCCCACAGCTGCGTTCTGAGAATTGACTTTCACAGGATGTTACTTTTACCGCCAGAAGGAAAAATTTATCATTCCCATAAGCCATCAATACATTTGGTATCTTTAAGCTAAAAATACGTTTTCAACATGCAAATTCAGGAAAATTATCTATTTGTATATAAAATATAAAAAAAGAAGTCATACAGAACGCATTTATAATTAACAGCAATTTTTTCGTCAATTATAATAATATAAATTTTTAAGTAATGCTAAATCAATACAATTTTTTAAATTTCTCATTAATTCAAAATCCCATCAAATATTATTTAAAAGTTATATAAAAATAAAAAGGAGATTTTCTCATTTTTAACAGTTTTAAATGTAATCACATATTATAAAACACATTTTAATCAGCTATTTTATCAACAAGCACAAATGAGTTGAATTTTAAGTTTATTAAGTAAAAATAGTTTGCACATAAAATTTTATTTTTAATTCCAGCAACTGTTACATAATTCATAATGATTGACTAAAATGACATAAAATCGTGTTATCTTCTAAGATAAATTTGAAACTTCAGCAGTTAGCTAATAAGAGAAAATTTTATTCAGGTTTAGGAAAGATTAATGTTACAATAAAAAATCTAGTTAGGCGTCGTGTCTAAAAATGACCATTGAGGGACATAAACTTTTCATAAAAAAGAAATAAATGCTTATTTATATAAAAATAAGAGAATTTATGTAACAGTGAGATATCATTCTTCTTTGTAACAAATGTAATATTGAAACACAACTATGTGGTGACAAAACAGAGGATTCCTATTACAGGATTATTTTCTTAGAATTTTAAGCAAGTATAAATTAAATTTTTATTTGAACATCTTCATTCATATCATTGAAATTTATCAAACTGTATTTGTAATAAAAGTATGTCACACATAAGGTTGAATTTTTAAAAGGCGGCAGTGTTAATTGTATCATTCTGTTAATAATGTTAACATTTCTTAAGGTTGGTTTCTTTGTCGATCAAAGGTCATTTTTTGCACACGAGGGCTAATTAGACCGGGATCTACGGTTTAAAGTGGAATGCGAACTATTACAAATATCCATGGCCAAGGTGAGATTCGAACCCACGAACTGTTGAACCGAAGGCAAGAGCGCTAACCATAATGACTAATTTACGACTAAACAAGGCTCATTTTTTCTTAAAGAGAAAATATAAAATCAAATGTTTTAACTTTAAATTTTAAAGTGAAATTTCTCTAAGAAATTTATCATGAATCACATGTATTATTTAAAATATTGAATAAATAGTAAATATAATATTTTGCATTATATCTCAAAAACTGATTTAATTTTGTTATTTGATTTCATATAAGAAGCTACGACTTTTTAAATTATTGATTTTTTATTATTGAGGTAAGATTAGAATACATTAAATTATGAAGCAAATACACTATTTATTGAAGTTCATTCTCTCAAATGTTTAAATTAAATAAGAAACTTTTCTAGGAAACAATAAACAAAACTTCAATTTTTATGATGAAAATTAAGTAAGCTGTTATTAAATAATTTATTAATAACTTGTTGAAAAATATTTAATTTAAGAATTTAACTGTGAAACATTTCACTAGTTTATAAATTACTGTTACTAATTTTAATTTGTAGTACATGAATAGTAATTTAGTTAAGTGTTTTTAAATAACATAATGATTCTGATTTATTTATGATATGTATGTAGACAAGTATAACTCATTTATAGAAAACAAAGTACAAAAGTCTTATAATGAAATTACTTAAAAAATAAAAATTTAAATTCTCAACATTTTTTTGAAGTTTACATTATATGCAATAATGAAGATGCACACGATGAAATATACATTAATTTTTAAATTCTCATTTGTGCAGAACTAACAGTCACCATAACATTAATATATGTAACAGATTCAAAATACATTATATAACAGAAATAATGGTTATCAAAACTGGAAAGCTCTTTTCTTGGTTCCAATTACTTATCATCTAATAAAAATAATTACGAAAAATTATAAAATAAGAATTGAAATTAAAAAGACTTAGAATTCAGCAAATAAAATTTAAAAAAGAAAAAAAAGAAAAGTACAAAAACAAGCTTGAAGTCGAAAAAATATTCAATTATTTTATAAGAAATTCCCTTCCAAAACGTCGTTAACTCCGCCTAGCTGCAAACATAACGTCATCAACCCCTCCTCTTTGCATTTTTCTACAGTAAGACGGCGTCTCGATCGAATTGTCTACCGAATTTGTGGCCTGCCTAAAGCAGTCCACAAATACGTAGATGATCGCATGAGAATTTGTCTCGCTAGAAACGCTTCAGACCAAATGACGTCATGGATGTCTTAGTTACGTCGAAAAGGGGTGGAGTGTGAGACATTTCTAGATTTCGAGCAGGTTCGAAATATCTGGCAACTTTCCGCAAAGCTGCTAATTTCAACATCCGTTTTCCACTGCAGAATATTTATTACCACGTTTGAAATAAAATGGCAAGTCCAACTAATTATAGGTTTTCATTTGAGGAAGAACTTATTATAAATTTTTATAGAGGTAATTATATTTTTTTTAAATATTGTTATTTTTAATTTAAATGTTTTCGTTCCTAAATTGTTCACTAATTTTATTTTATTTATGTAGAGAACTGATGCCTCTGGGACCCAAAAGATAAACTTTATTTTGACAAACACAATAGAGGTGTAATTATTTAAGAAATTTCTCATATTTTTGCAGAAACCTTTCAAAAGACTATATCAGGTATTGTAAAAGTTATATTCTCTACTACATAAAATGTTTTATTTCCCATACAATTAAATATATTCTCCTTAAATCTATATTATTAATAATAGTATCTCTTTATTTGTAGTAATGTATTTTGTGCATATATTTTCAATGGTTCTCAGCTTTATAATCCATTGCTAATTTTTAAAACATACATTATTATGTCAAAATAATATATCTTAATTAGTTTTGTATTCGTTACTGAAATCAAAATTGATGTCGCAGAAAGATTAAAATAATATTTAAATAGTTATCTGTATTTAAAAAATTTTTTTGCTGTAATCTTCAAATATATCTTATACAATTATTATCATGATTATTTCCTGTACACACACAAACATTTATAAAGAAATAAAGTATGACATATGTTATCATAGAAAATTCAAATAAAATGTGTGATCATTTTTATCAATCATAATTCTATCATTTTATAATATAATTTTATCTTATATTGTCCATAATTTTCTGGGTAAAACTGAGTATTACGGTCGCACCTTGGCGAACTTGGCGAAATTTTTTTTCGCCAAGGGCCTGAGGCGGGTGTTTTGGAAATTGATTGGCAACCCAAAAAGAGTGCCAATCGATATGTAATTGGCGCAGAAAATCGGCGGGAGTTTCACCCGACTAGAAATTCCCCCTTCCCTTCCCTAAAACTAAATGCCGGTTCCCCCCCTTCCCCAATATTTCGAATCGCTAAGCCTAAAAGCATGCAAGAAAACAGTGACCGTTATAAGAATTGATTAAAAATTCTATTTAAATATATTTCAGGATTAAAATTAAGTAAATAAAGTAGCAAAAATAATTACATTTAATAATATTTAGTTAAAAACAAATTAAAAAATAGAATTTCAGCTATTAAACACAGAATGTTACATATCATTACTACATAAAAGTAAACAAATCTAGAATAATTTTAGAGCATAGATTTTATAGTTTCGTTTATTATTGGAAATTTAAATACATACACTTCTAGGAATTCTGCATGCCTGCAGAAAATAAAATAAAATTCTTACCTACATTTTTCATCCGGCGTTCTACACGCACAGCAAAATATGTCTATATATATATTCAATATATATATATATATATATATTGAATATATATAATCAATAATTCTCATCTAAATATTTTATAATTCAAAATATATTCGATTGATATTACAAGTAATTAAAATATTCTATTTAATATCGACAAATAAGTACAATTTCTACAAGAAAATTTCTCCTTGCTTTTTTTTCATGTTTATATTTTCTCATCATTTTTAAACAATAGAAAACCAATATTGAAAAATTATTAGTAAATCATATATAATATATATTTATAAGCAATTTTTAATCTTAATTATATATAGAATACCAGCAATTAACTAAATTGTTTATATTCCCTTATTGTTAATTTAAAACAATTTGAGCATATATGTACAATCCCAACTGAAATTCTTATAAAAACAATTCCTTAATAAATGCAATATTATTATGTGCTGTGTACTTGAGATTCCCTCTGAGGTGCACATTTTAATTTAACTCATTTAATATATGAAATGAGTAGTTTTCTTCAAAGTATCCAAAAAAAAATTGAGCACAACTTGAAAGTTTATTTTTCTCATAAATTATAGCAACTATTTATAGAAAATATTTTAGGTAATAACTCAGTTTTCTGATATTCAGATCTAGTTTAGTGTGTATATATACAAATAAATGCAAGAATATTTTGACAATATATATAAAATGGTCTAATGCAGAAATATCAGGAAATAAGCAGAGCACTTTATTTTGTAGTAATGAAAAACTTACCATACTTATATATTACAAAATGTATATATATATATATATATATATATATATATATATATATATATATATATATATATATATATATATATATATATATATATATATATATATATAAGGACATATACTACTTTATATATATATATATATATATATATAAAGTAGTATATGTCCGGTCTTCAGGACACACAATTTTCTGCCCTAAAGAAGCAATTTTAAAGCATTTTTGCATGTATATACCTCAAACTAAACTCAAATTTAAGCTTTTTAATCAAAAATTAGCATAATTTTTCAATTTTCAGTGTTCACCTATTTTTCGAATTCAACTTTTTTAGTTAAAAAATGTGCTATTTTTAAGTCAAATAATGATAATAAAAATGTAGCTATTCAAATACATGATTTTTAAAAATAAAAGATATAAGCCATTGCATGTGTTTTTTTTTTAAAAAAAGATTAAGATTTAAATTTCTTCCAACCTGTAATCATAATATTTATCATTTATTTTACCTTTGTAATTTAATAGATAATTATTTTTTTAATTGCTCTTTCAGATAAATCAGCATGGCAAGAACTTAAGTAAAATTCTTTTTTATTATCGTTTACTTCTAGTTTTGCAATTAATGAAGATCCAAATTTTGTTTTGATTTTTTTCAAAGATATCAAATTGTATTTTCCAACTTCTAAGTCTCTCAATTTAAAAGTTTCAGGATATATATTCTTTTTGATGTTGTTGAATTCTTCCATTTATGATATTTCATTTTATTAAATGATGTTACATTTTCAAAAATATTTTCTAAAGATATTTATTTATAATGTAATAAAAGATGTTTCATTTACTAGATCAAGCGCTTTTTCTCTTATATCTTTATTTTCAACTTTTCAAATTAATTCTCTTATTTGATCAATATATTTCATTATTAAATCAGCAATTCCATATCTGTCATGTATTTTATTGATTTTAATTAGCTCATTAATTAATTTTGAATTCTCGATTATTTCTTCACTGATATCTAAGTATTTCATTTCTTCCATTTATTACAAACTATTTTTTTTGAATGGATTTCTTATGCTGACAACATTTATATAGAGTGCACATAGGACCTAATATTCTAGGACACTTAGGTACATCAATATCAACAACTGGTATATTTAATTCTTCAAATATTTCCTTTTCAATTGTTCCTCCTTTATAAGCAAATCTACCTCCATATTCATCATATAAATATTGAATATAATTTTTAACATTTTCATTACTAATCCATAAACTTTTATCGTCTGAATATCTTTTAAATCTTAGACCGTGAATTTCATGAGTACATTTATGAAAAACTTTCATTTCTTGTTCTGTTAATTCACAATTGGGTGTAAATACTTGAATTGTTTCAGCATTGTGGTTCTGTTAAATGTGTCCAACTAATTTCTCTTAGGATTTTTTTATCTGGAAGGATAAATCCTTGAATATTGAATATCAATGATATATCAGTCATTTTATTTTAAATGCATTTTTATAAATAATTTTAAAAAATTGAGAATAAAAAATATTAAAGATATAAAATACTGACGATATAAAATATTAAAGATATAAAATATTAAAGATATAAAATACTGAAGACATAAAATATTAAAGATATAAAATATTAAAGATATAAAATATTGAAGATATTAATATCCAACGAAAACTGTGTTATAATCATCCAAGATTCTACGTTTATCAAATCCAAATGTGTACCTTTTATTTGTTTTTATACTTGAAATATTTCTATCTTTTTCGATTTTAAATTGGTTGATATCTACATCTAAATAATTTGTTTCACCAGTTATTATTTTCATTCTGTTATCAAGATCTAATATCGTTTCACTTTGATACGACATTTTAAATCCTTTAAATTTACCACATATATCACCATTATTTACTTTATATCCGTAATCTTTACTTGCTCCAGCTATCAAAGATTTTATGCATTTATCATTTCCCAGTTCATCAGTCCATTCTCCTAATATGCATCCAATTTCAATTTTGTTAGTTCCATCATCTATATAAACAATACTATCGTTCATAGTAAATTACTTTATCTTGTAACTTAGATAACATTTTATATAATCGAATTCTAGCAGAACTAGTTGTAAAAGCTGCTATATATACATTGGTATTGAAAAGTTATTCTTTTCAAATTTATCTTTATATTTATATGACATTTCTCAACACAGACATCATTCAAAAAATTCCTATTTAAATATCTTTAATAGTATTATCTAAAAGGATTCTATAAAAATCTTCGATTTCCATCACATATTCAATTTGTTTCATATTAATTCTTTGACCAAATTTACCCCATAAGGAATTCAAACATATCTTGGCTATAAATCTCAAACTAGGATTTTCTTTGATTTTATCTAATTTGATACCTAATTTTTCTTTAACGACTTGCCTATATTCTTTTTCATTTTTGAAATTGTTTTTCCAATTATCACATGTCTCTAATTTTATTTTTAAAAAATATTTTAACATATTCTTTAAATAATTCTTTGGTTTTATTTTGAAAATGCCACACTTCATAAATATTCAGTATTTTATATCCGTTTTTGATAGCTAATTTTATCTCATCAGTTGTCCAACTTCTAATTATACATCTCGCTTTATCATCGTGTTTACATTTAGAATTCCTTATCTTGTAACAGATTTCGCATTTTCTCCTTTCTAAAACCGTTTTGAAATGGTTACATTTTATTGTTTCTGAACATTTTTTACACAAAGAAAATATTAACTTTTCAGCTTTATAAGGTAATATTGGATGATATAATTTTCTAGGTGGAAGCACTTTACATTTGATTAATCCATACCATTTTTTATTATATTTTTCAGGGTTAAATATTTTATCAGGATGACCGACGGGATAATAATCAAAGTAATTAACTGTTGGATATAAAGAACATACATCAATATAAGTAGTGTGCGGATGCCGGAGCTGGCGCAGTGATGTTTAGACCATAATGTGTTCCCATAAAAATTTCCACCCACTTTTAAAAACAAAGGTGTGGAAACCTACCCTTAAATTTCTACCTACTTTTAAAAACAATGGTGTGGAAACCTACCATTAAATTTCTACCCACTTTTAAAAACAATGGTGTGGAAACCTAACATTAAATTTCCACCCCCTTTTAAAAAACAATGGGTGCCAACCTCCCCATAAATCTGAACCCACTTTTAGAAAGCAATGGCTCTCAAACCCCCATTAAAACCCCACCCACTTTTAGAAAGTAATGGTTCTCAACCCGCCATTAAATATTCACCCCCCTTTAAAAAACAATGGCTATAAAATTCCCATAAAAACCGCACCCACTTGTAGAAATTAATGGCTCTATTTTTATCCATTAAATTTCCACCCGCTTTTTCTCACGCCCCTTTTAAAAAAATTTCTTAACCCCATATAATTAATTTTCTCTACTTTTAAAAAAGTAATGGCAAACACTTGTCCATTTAAAAAATAATAAGCTTCCAACCCCCCCTCCCCCCCCCGTTTTTAAAAGTCCCCTTCGGTGAGCACTCCCTTTTTCTCAGCCAAAAGGTAGAGAGATATTTCAAGTATTTAAAGACAACAAATATATAAACAAAGAAATGGAAATGAATAAAAAGAAAACCCATTTGATTAAAGTGTGTACTCGCATCTCATTAATTTATAGCTTTCGAGCAGAACTTCAGAAGCTTCAATCAATGATACCCCCAAATGAAAAGGTCATTGAACACTTAGGAAATTTAGAAGAAAAGTTTCAAAAAATAATTGAGAGTCTTGATGAGAGCTGAAGAAAAATATTGTTTTATGTATACAAAATGGAAGAATTCCAAGTCTTTATCTTTTAATAGTTCGAAAACTATTAAAAAATATATTTCTATTTTTTCCCCGAGCACTATAATTTTAAAATATTGATTGAAAAATTTCAACGCAACCTCTTTGGGGAATTATTATTCAACAGGGCATTTCTTAAAAAAAAATAGCAAAACGGCCCGCCAGGTCAGTGATACCAGAAGTCCAGTTCCAACAGCTGTTTACGAATTCCAGAACCGGAGTTCCAGCATCACTGACCTGACAAGCAGGGCCTGCATATATTATATTAAGGACAATACAAGACAACACAAACACAACATCTAAATGGACATAGAGACCACAAGTCTCAACCCACCACTGATGTTTCGCTCCGTGGTTCGATCCATAAGTGAGCTTAACGCAAATAGCATTACACTATTCACGAAAGCTGCTACCAAGCCGAGGCTGGGGATCGAAACCGCGATCTTACGGTTGCTAAGCTTAGACTTTGCCACGGAGCTACTGGGTACCCGACAGAGAGAGAACATCTAAGTAATATATACATGTCACGGAAGACGAAAAGACGCTGAAAGATAGCTTTAAACAAGTCATTTCTCCCTCAGAGTTTGAAAAATCTTTAAAATATCGAAGACTGCAATTTATCTGATTGAAAAGTATCGTCAAAAACACTTCAGAAATTAAACGTAAACAGGCGAAAAATTTTCTATACTAGATTCCGAGTCCAGTTAGTGCTGCCATCCAGTGATAGTTAAAATTAAAATCTCTTACGTCATTCAGACAGGGAAAAAAAAAGAAAAACCCGTTTCTCTCACGACTCAAGGTCACCGCTTTCAAACCGCTTCCTCTTTTTATTCATTTAAAGAAATGAGAATAATAATAAACAGAAATGGAAAATACTTACGACTTATTCGGCGACATGATAGCGCTCTACGGGAGTGTGAATTGTAGAATGACTAGTTTAGCGAGGGTGTGTCAAAAGTTATTCACATGTATAGAAGAAGAAGAAACTGAGAAATATCAAGAAATTCATTCCCTGATTTTAAAATATGTTATTCAAATGCATCAAATATTGCATGAAGAGAAGAACAAAAATGTTCGGAAAATGGGGTGTGATATTTTATCTAAACTGGGCAAATTTCTTTAGATTTTAATGATTTTTAAAACCATTAAAATAATATATGGAATTGAAACATTTGGGCTGGTTGAGACTTCCCGACATCCCCAAATACACAAAGAAAAGAGGTTTTAAATCATTGAGTTTTAAATAATCTGACGTCATTTCATCACATCTTTGTGGTAGGTAGCGATACATGACAATCAGGCAATTCTACAACTACTCTATTTCCATATCTTGTGGTTACCTGTTTAATTTCAGTGACAGGATGTTTTTCGTGGATGTTGAGATCCCTCATTTTCCTGAATGTCTTTGCTCCATCTTCTAATGAACTGAGTGCGTTTAATTTATTTAACAATTCCATTTTGCGTTTATTATATGAGAAAAAATTTTTATTTCTTTAAATGCGAAAAATTATGTACTTACCTACACTCATAGCTTTGATTTGTCTATTTTTTAATGATTCTATCTCTTCTATATTTAGTATGCCAAGAGGTATGTGAATAAGTGACCCATTCTCTAAGCGAATCAAAATTTTATCAGTATGGACTACAATATCAGAAATCAGGTATTCTCGGTCCAGTTCTTTATAAGTTCGAATACGTACAGAATTAAGTTTCTCCATTTATTTATGGAGCTAAAAAAATTCTAACTTTTCAATGTGTAAATAAGGTTTTAACTTACATTGTCCTCCTGTCAATACTGATAAAGTTAAAACATCATTCTGTTTCCCATACACAAATAAAATGATTGATTCTTCATTGACACGTGTTTCCTTATCGAGAAGGACCTCTTTACCTTTTTCTAATCGTATCTTTGGTTTCTCATTCATGTTATCACATGCTATGAAAATTGTTACTTTCATATACATATCAAGTGGTAATTTTAAGTTTGAGTCTAAGAGTTTCAGAAGTAAATCTATTAAAGGGAAAGTTTTGAAACCACTTCCCGTAAATTGTATTCCTCTATCTGTAGAGGCACAGAATGTCTTAGTATCAACATAATATTTATTAGCACAATCTGTATCATATTGAGGTCTTTTCACACCCGAAATTCTTTGATTGTGAGCATAATAGTTTTTATTAATTTTATTCCATAGAATACAGTAATAATCAAGATGTTTTTTAGTAACTACATCGTTTACATTCACAGGCTCTTTCACATTTGACACCACTTTATTGTTAGCATCATAACAATCATCTTTTAAAATCAAAGCATTATTTTCAAAATATTGTTTGTTGACACCATCGTGACTAGCGCTCGGATCCGCAAGATGTGCGATTGCTCTATTTTTAGCATTATAAGCCTCCCCATGGTGCGTTAAAGCATTACTTTCAAAATATCGTCTATTCACCACATTTTTCTCAGATTCCGGATCTTTCACATTATTTATTGTTTTACCTTTCGCATCAAAATTTCCTTGAGATGTGTGTAGTAAACTTATGTTTCGCAACTGGTCAACCACTGTATCTACATAATCTCTAGTTGTAGAATCAGACTTGTCAACTGGAGCTAAAAGATTGATAATTCTTTTTCCTTTTGCATCATATTGTTGATCATTTTCTGAAAGGACTAAACTTTTGTTTGACAAATCTCGAATGGATGACCTCAGATTCTTCCTACATCTGTCTACGTAAAATTTTGTAGTCACGTCATTATTTTCTAAAGGTTCTCCAGCATTCCTTAATATCTTTTCCTCCATATCATAATTACCATCATGTGTCAGTTTAAACCCTATTCCTGGAATGCCAGGTGACCCTTCTTTGAGTTCTTCCTCAAAAAGTGGATAGTATGCTGTCATTTCTTTATTTTAATATGAATAATTTCAATAGTCTTTCGACTATTAAAATTAAAATTCAGTTCCATTTATAGCTTTAATGTTTTGATCATGGTAATATCTTGATTCTTTATGTTTAAGTAACACTTCTTGCGTTCTCGTAAGATGAAATAGAAGACATAATTCTTGGTGGTGTTGTTTCTCAATCGCCAGTTGAACTCTATAGTCAGGTTATTCATGTCTGTATAATTTTCATGGTGAGCCAGGTTGAAGCAAATGATTGGATATAATTTACCAAAATTGGAATAATTGACCATGCACCCTGTTTCTGGTGTAAGGGTGTTGAGTCCAGACTCCAAAAGAGCTGTGTATAGGCGATTGTAATCACCTTTCTCAAAATCCATCATGTAACTAACAGTTGGAACCCTTACATTATTAACCATCAACCAACATTCCATCATATCTAAGTTGTCGAATAACATGTTGTTCTCTTTTCCATTTTCATATCTTTCAGTGTATTGTGGTATGACGTACAAGGACAATACTTCGTCTGAAGTAGCATTTATGGAATAAGACCCGCTTGAATTCTTTAAGAAAATATTCGACTTTACAATGCTATGTTGGTTCCAGTTTATTTCAACAGGCTTATCTGATAATTTTAACTCATTAAATTTTGCAGCTGCTGAATTCTTAAATCTAACATAAGGAAGCCAAAGTGATAAATCTTCCACAACAACTTTGTAATTCTTATTTTGTTCATCTGTATACAGCATGTTCTGACTATGATTTCTCTGAAACTCAAACTTGAATTGGAACCCTGTTATGACCTTTTTGTATTCATTGAAGAAATCAAATACGTATTTTAACGGGATCCATATAGTGACAGTTTTGCTATTTTGAGTAAGTTTGCATCTCTCTTTGAATCCTTTATTATACTCGTCGTTAGTTCTTAATTTTTCGAAAAATTCAGTTATCTTAGTTGTATCTACCAAAGTTCCATCATATTTCAAGGGTTTTCCGTCCGCTGTGTCAGACGTATCTACGTAGAAGAGCATATTCGTAGCATCCGAAGTAGAATAGTCAGGAGTGAAATGAATTAGACCTAACACATGTCGCATGAGAGCAGAATAATTAATGTTGGTTTCGATTTCAGGTTGGTTCGTTGGTTGGTTTTTATGGCGCAAGGTCCAGATAAGGACAAGCTGCGCCAACCACAAGATATTATGCACCAGTTTTTTTTTTTACCAATTAAAAGCATAAAATAGTTATATAGTTAAAATGTACATTAAAAGTATAAAATAGAGATATAGTTAAAATGTATATTAAAGGTATAAAATAGAAATATAGTTAAAATGTATATTAAAAGTCTGTAAACATACAATATATACATGTATAAAATTAAAAACTTGATATTTAAATAAAATATTTCTAAATCAGATAAAATTCATAAATCCTATGTCTTTTAAAAACGCAAATAGATTGGGATGGGGTGGTTCCCCAAGCAGATCTTCTAATGTTAAAATATTACTATTAAAATATCTAAAACGCTGATGGTTAAAATCTGGACACACAATTAAAATATGATGTACTGTAAATGGTTCATCACATTTTTCACACCATGGTTGGAGATCACTTAAGATCAAATGTTTGTGGGTGAAACGCGTGTGACCAATTCGAAGGCGAGTCAGTCTGACATCTGCGCTTCGTGGAGATAAAACAGATAAAGGAATGATGTGTGAAAATATGGAATGGAGTTTTTTGCTGACTTGCAGGTTCCAGGATTCCTGCCAAAGAGAATATATGAAATGTTTGAATCCTTTTTTCATGTCCATTGATGGTATTGAAGGCAAAATGGAAGTAGCTGCAGATTTAGCGGCAGCATCAGCTTTCTCATTGCCATCTATTCCTATGTGGCTTGGTATCCAACTAAACAGTATCTCAAATCCCTTGTTAGTAACAGTATCAATTAATTTGAATATCTTAGACACAACTGGATGGCAATTATAGTTGTTATTCCTCAAAGCTTCTAACACACTCATACTGTCAGTGTACACACAAAATTTAAGTTCATTTTTAGTTGTTACCAACTGAAGTGCTCGGTATATAGCCGTAGCCTCAGCAGTGAAGATGGAGCAGAATTTGTGAAGGCTATAACTGTAGGAGGTATCGTCAAGATAAACTCCACAGCCAACTGATCCTGGACATTTGGATCCATCTGTAAATACTGGAGTGACATAGTATACTGACAGCGATGGAATGAATAAAGCTGTTGAAGAATAGCAGTATTTGTGTCTGATTTTTTATTACTTCCAAAGGGATTCAGCACAACAATGTGTGGATCATACCAAGGGGGATGTGCGAAAAGGTCGGTAGACTCGATTCGGACATCACATAGGTCAGAAAGCAAAATAATAGATTTAATACGAGAGAGAAAAGGTTGAATGCTTGATGGTCTAGCATTATATAATCTCTTAAGAGCAGCACTTGGAATCGTGGAACGCAAGGGATGATGAGGTGAGGACATGATTTTCAAATAATAATTAAGAGACATCTGCATCCGCCGCAGGTCTAATGGCAACTGTTGGCAGATTACATATAGACTCTGGACGGGTGATGTGCGAAAAGCTCCACAGCATATCCTTAAAGCAGTGTGGTGAACAGTGTCCAATCTGCGTAAGATGGAGAGTCTAGCTGATCCATAAGCAACACAGCCGTAGTCAATTCGAGATAAAATTACAGACTGATAAATTCTTAATAGTGATGTGCGATCTGCACCCCAAGATGTATTCGAAATCACTCTGAGGATGTTGAGCAATCGCTCACACTTCTTCCGCAAATATAAAGTATGCGGTAGAAAAGATAACTTCTTATCGAAAATTATCCCGAGGAATTTTATCTCAGTCATCACAGGAATAGGTCTATTGCTTATGTGAAGCACAGGATCACGATGAAGACTAGTTTTCCTACAAAAATGGACACAGCAACTCTTACTAGGAGATATACTAAGACCATTTTGTTCACACCAAATGGTTAAATTGTTTACAGATGTTTGCAATTGTCTCTCAATTATATTCATGTTTGATCCTTGATATGAAATTTGCAAGTCATCAACATATAAATTACTATGAACAGAAGGTGGTAATTGATGAAGTATGTTATTGATGAAAATGTTAAAAAGGGTTACGCTTAAAACGCTACCTTGAGGGACACCCTCAGCTTGAGTAAAAGTATTGGAAACTGTACTTCCAACACGTACTTTGAATAGCCTAGTAGCTAGAAAATTCTGTATAAATATTGGAAGATTACTCTTAAATCCTAGATTATGCATATTACGGAGAACGCCATAACGCCACGTACGATCGTAGGCTTTCTCAATATCAAAGAAAATTGCAACAAGATGGTTTCTTCTCACAAAAGCATTTCGAATTTGGGATTCCAGATCTACTATGTTGTCAATAGTGGATCGTGCTCTTCGAAATCCGCTTTGGTGAAGAGGTATGCAATTATTCTTCTCTAAGATGTAAATGAGTCTAGCATTGACCATACGCTCAAACGTTTTGCACAAGCAACTCGTAAGAGCTATTGGACGATAACTCAGAGGGTCAGTTGAATCTTTACCAGGTTTCAATATTGGAATCACTATCGCTTCTCTCCATGATGTAGGATAAGCATGCTCAGTCCAGATTCTATTAAACAATGAAAGTATGTTTAACAAAGAATCATGATTTAAATGACGGAGCATTTGATACGAGATTCCATCTGGTCCTGGGCTAGTGTCGTTTGCCTTAGATAAAGCAGTCTTCAATTCTGACAAATCAAAATCACAATTATAGGGTAGATTATGTCGATCATGAAAGCTTAAACGTGTCCGCTCAGCGATTCTTTTAATCCTCAGAAAAGTAGGATTATATGAATCAGAGTTGGAAACACTAGCAAAGGTTTCACCGATGACATTAGCAATATCTACCGCTGAGGAGTGTATTGCAGCTCCGGTTTTTAATACAGGAATGGAATAATCCTGATAAATAACATTGGCTGCTTTAACTTTCTTCCATAATTGTTTACTTGTTGTCGTTGAATTGATTGACGACACATAGCGAATCCAAGATTCTCTTTGACTCTGACGTCTAACTCTTCGAGCTTCAGCTTTGGCTTTTTTAAAAGCAACAAGATTCTCCGTAGTAGGGTATCTTCGGAATATATTCCATTGCTTCCTTTGTTTCTTATAGGAGAGTTGACAATTTCATTCAACCAAGGTTTCCTGTGTTTATGTGGAATGATGGAATTTTTAGGGATAGCAACATCCGCAGCTCGGATTATTGTGTCGGTGACATATTTAACAGCATCATCTATCATATCTGTCTTAACTCTTGTCTCACTGATCACAGCCAATTGCGTGAAAAGTAACCAATCGGCTCGACTGTACACATAATTAAGTTGGTTTTGACACACACTATTATTTCCAGCCTGAGACACAATTAGAGGGAAATGATCACTGTTGTAAAGGTCATTTCCAACTTCAAAATTCAGCAATGGCAAGAGTGATGGAGAACATATAGCTAAGTCCAGAGAGTGAAATGTCCGTGTAGATTCGTGAAAATAAGTTTTCTCGTCGGTATTCAGCAGACAGAGGCAATTGTCAGATATGAACTGCTCTATCTGACGACCGCGAGAATTCATATCTTCACTACCCCACAGAGTATTATGATCATTAAAATCACCTAGAAGCAGAAATGGAACTGGGAGTTGGTCAATTAAATCATCTAGTTCCTCTGAATTTACGACGTCATGTGGTGGTAAATACAGGTTGCAAACAGTGATCAGACAGGTTACATGAATTTTCACTGCTGCAGCTTGTAATGTAGTTCTTAGTTGATGTGCTGTACTTGCATATGAGTTTGATGTGAATATGCAAACTCCTCCAGATACAGACGCATCACCACCATTATCCTTTCTGAAGCATTGAAACCCACGTAGTTTAGTTTGGTGCTAACAGTGGGCTTCAGGAATGTTTCCTGGAGAGCCACACATGCGGGGTTGTAGCGAGAGATAACAGATTTGACGTCGTCAATTCGAGAACGGAAACCTCGACAATTCCATGAAACAAAGGAAGTCATTAATGGGATGAATGTTATTCACCAGCAGTGCTCATCTGAGTTTCTGATGAATCCTCAAAACTATATCTGAGGATACAGTTTAACAGTATCTTCCTCCAACGCTAGCCTGGCTTTTCTTTCTGTCAAGGAAGACCTACGAACGCCTTCTTTGGCAAGTTTTAATTTTTTTGCTTGAGATGCTCTTGATTTTGCAAGAGTCAGTTTGTGTACAGCGGTTGAAGATTTTGTATAATTTTTTTTGGGAGATTGTTTTGTTGAAGGCTCTGAAATACAATCAGTTTGTGTGCAGCAAGACCGAGTTACTTTCTTAGTAGCAGTCGCATAGCTGATACCTGGCTGTGGTGTACGTGCGGCGACAATTCGTCGAGCCTCCGGATATGACACACTATTTTTGATTTTGACGGAAGTAATTTCCTTTTCCAACTGCCATGATGGGCAAGATCGTGAATAGGCAGGATGGTCGCCTTTGCAGTTGACACAAACCTCTTTAGCATTGCAGGTAACACTATCGTGGCCAACGTCAGCACAACGGGCACATGTAAGTTTACCTCTGCAAGCTATTTTTGAATGGCCAAATCGTTGGCATTGAAAACAGCGAAGCGGATTTGGTATATAGGGTATTACAGAGCATCGCATATAGGCAACTTTAATATGTTGTGGTAAATCAGGTGTTGAAAATGTCAAAATCAGATGTTTTGTGTTGATAGAAACACCATCTCGTTTAAGAGTTATCCGTTTGACACCACAGACTTTTTGAGATATTAAATTTTCCAATATTTCGTCTGTAGACGTATATATCAAATCCGCTGCAGAAATTACTCCCTTCGTAAAGTTTAATGTCGTATGAGGTTGAACGACAACATCCACATTTCCAATTGATTTTAGTGATTGTATAAGTATTGCTTGCCTTTCGAAAGCAATCTCAACTAAAATATCCCCAGTTCGTAGTCTTCGAATATTTTTTACTTCACCTACACAAGATGAAATACTCTTTTCAATGAGAAAAGGTGACACAAATTGAAATGAACCTCCTTCAGTTCTCTTAACAATATAATATTTGGCATTCATCATGGACAATTGTTGCTCCAAAGGGAGGAAAGAATTGATAGAATTATTCATATAGAATATCATAAAATTCAGGGACTAGACGGCACCACCCACCACGGAGCCCTACGAGGGGATACAGGTTATTGTACCAGTGCTAGTCAGTCCCTATACGCTCACGGTACATCCCTGAAGTGGACTCCACCCTTAACGAGTCACCCAGTAGATGTACCGATCGCTTGATCCGTAAAGCCGATTGATGTGCTGAGGACCACAACACACCTCCCGTTTACCTGAAGCAGAGGCCAAAGCAATATGTTGGTCTCTGGAGGCCTCAATTACCAGGATCCTCCTTTCCAGGGACACGGGTCTCCACGCACGGCAAACACGTGGGTGATTTAGTCCTCAAGAGTAGCTAATAGCAACAGAGCGGCGAAAGCTACTCAAGGGGAGCCCTCAACCTCTTACTAGGCAACCACAACGAGGGAGAAAAGGAAGAAGAGTAGAGGAGAGAAGAAAATAAAGAAAAGGAAAGATCACTATGGTACCTCGGGATTGTGACACCCGTGTTTACCTAAAGAAGGTAAACCCCCTGAGGGGGTTTCGATTTCAGTGTTGCCCAATGTAAATCTATTGGCGTTTATTAAACCACCTCCATTCACGAGAGCTACATTATCATCCGCTATTGCTGTTCCATTACTGTTAACAATTTTTAGCTTTTGTTGTAAATATCCATTAGAATATAAGATATTGGAGTTAGTGTCATGTATAAAGAAATGGTAAGTGGCATTCTCAGTAGAACTATCGCTGTTTTCATGCCTCACTTCTTTATACTCGAGACTTTCGATGTCATCATCGTAATAGTAATCGGTGTTGTTTAAATCAAATATTTTATTCATTTATTATAAAAACAATTTTTTTGTCTTAATTTAATAGCTATATGGCTATTAAATCAAAATTCACAGAAATTTCAGTACAGCCCCATGTTTTTTCTTCTTTGAAAATATTTCATTCAGCTTATCATGGACAAACTGTTTGGCTAACGCAGAGGGATTCTGCAAAAAAGCATCTGAAAAGATCCCTCTTCCTTGTATCTTCTTGCTCTTCCTTCGAAGTCTATATTTATTCATTTCTTTATTTAGAGGGCAATAAAATTGTATTGTACTTCTTGCTTATTGAGGGGAATTAAATCACCTCTATGGTTCGTTATTCTCATTCTGATTCTGTGAACACTCTCCACCCGGACAGGAAAGAATAGAGGTTTTTCAAATGATTTTATGATTTGACTGCCGGGACGATTAACATTCGTAAAGGAATAGATTACGTTTGAAGAGTGAAAGCCGTTAATGTAGGCTCCCTCCGCGACATCACAGTGTATATAAATGTTATCATTCCCACCGGATAAGTCGGCAATGTACTTTACTATTTGTTCAGACTCTTCATATATTTCAGGTTCGAACCCTAATAGATTATGCAGGTTTTTGCATTTTGTTAAATCGATCTTATACCCATCTTTTAACTTGATGGCTATTCTTTGTCGTTCCTCGACTATACCAAATAGAATTGGTGGATCGTTCCCAAAAAATTTCAGCATGTAACGGTTCAACCTTTTATACTATGATGGACATCAGTGGTCGATAGATCAAACCACTGATGTCCATCATAGTATGAAAAGGTCTCATCTTTAATGTTATCCCAAGAAACGTACATTGAAAAGGACTGAAGAGCGATCTGCTTAAACCTAAATGGTCTGGAATATTCAATTGTAAAGTCTTCTGACTTTTCAGAGTTTTTCGAATCCAATATTAATAACACCATTTATTTATAGAGAACATTTTTTTCATTATAGTCACTAGGTTCTTGGGTAAAGGAATGCAGAACATCTTCAACAGATTTACCTTTGTTTCTTTCACTAATATACTTCATACAAAAGTAGCCACATTTGACAGAGGCTGGGTGTTGTAAAAAGCTTGAGTTATACCCTATTTTTTCCCAGAACTTTGTAGATATTTCTTAATACTGGTGGGAATTTTGTAAATATGTTCTCCAAACGGATCAAAATATTCGACGAAATTGTTATTAGGATCGTTATAGTAACCTACCCAATGTGTACCAGGTCCTGTAGCTATGTCCAAATTAATAATGCCGTTCTCAAATCGTCTCATCTTTTTAGGTAACAGATCCGAAGTAAAGACACCCCTAAACCCTTTTTCTTGCTTCATATTGTCTTCAATCACTTCGTTGGATATTCCCAGTTTTGATAGACTCCCTTTCCACGCGGCTTTTTTTTTGAGCACAACCTGATCCTGAAATTTTATCCAAAGCTTTCTTTGCTCCCCATCCAGCTGCCCCACTTGCAGCACCTAAAGCCAACGCCTTAGCTCCGGCAATTAAGGCCGGTAAAAAGGGAGCTAGAAAGGCTAAAAACCCACCTGTTTTCTTGAGCTGCGTCTTGCTGATAGTAATTCTCTTTCCCTTCCCGATTTGAGCTATTTGTGTTTGAGTTAAGTACATGTCATAGTTAGATGGTTTTGTCCTGTCTATTTGTAGGGAAACTTCTTCTCCTTTCTGGTATGCAGATTTTAATTTAGCAATCTAATGATCACTTAAGTGTATTTTAGTTTTTACGTAGTTACTCATTTATTTAATAAGAAATTTTTATAGTATTCTTTTACTTGCTCGTTGTTTAGAGTTCCTTCTCTTAATAATGCATCCAGTAGATCGATGATTTGAGTATGTAACTTTTTACTCTTGGATCCATTGCAAACTTTATCGGTGAATCGAGCCAAAATTTCTAATTTGTCTTCCACTCCTTTACCGAGGTATATTTCCTTTCTTTGTAAGTCCCTCAGTCGCTCTCGATAATCTTCTAATGTAATCATATGTTCCCTTAAATAATCAGCTTTAGATAATAGTCTATCTTCTCTTTCCTCATCTTTTTTGGTCATTCGAGCTATCTGACTCATAATGTTTCCTTTTTGACGAGCAAACTTTAAGTATGTACTCTTTACTCTATTGATAACTTCTTGTAGAGCATCCTTGGATTCGTTGTACAATTTTGAGGGTCTTGGAAAGTTATTTTTCTCTAAAAATTCTACATCCAAATCTTTATCAAAATAGAAGATATCCGGAGTCGCTGGAGATGGTTCAATCGCAAGAGGAATCTTATCAACAGCATGTTTTATAACCTTAAAATGTTCTTTTCTAGTAACATCTTGTTAGTGAAGTTTCTCGGTTACAGGCTGGTGAAATTCAGACAAAGTTTTCTGGAAACCTAATTTTTGTTCCAGATTTTGTTCGTTGTTCTTTCTAATCTCCGCCTGAATCTTAAACACTTTCAGGTCATTCTTAACTTCTTCTCTTAGCTTCTTGTTTCGCTCTTTTTGTAAAGCATTCATTTATTAATAAGCGAAATATTTTTTACTGCAAGCAAATTATTTTTTGCTGAGAGCAAATTATGTTTTTACTTACAGCAAATTTTTTCAACATTAAATAAAGATGATTGCAATTGAAGATTATACAGAGCCAGAAGAATTAGCCAATGCAAATCAGCATTATTTATTACCGAAACACCCTTTCAGACTTCTGATCGCTGGAGCTTCGGGTACTGGTAAAACGAATTTATTGCTGAATTTTATTTATGATTATCTCGAGTTTGATAACTTGTTCATTTGCGCTAAAGATATGTTTGAACCCAAGTACACTAAACTGAAAGAAAAGTACACTATGTTTGATGGTGTGGATATTAAAGACGTATTAGCAAAGTATCCCAAAAAGAAGAAGAAAATTTTGCTCGAGTTATATGAAAAATACGGCAAGAAAGAAACCGTATTCTCCTCTAATACAAAAGACTTTATTACAGTGGACGATCTGGACCCCTCTTGCAAAAATGTTGTTGTCTTTGATGATTGTGTGACAGAGAAAGATCACAAGAGTATAGAAGATTTCTTCATCAGAGGTAGGAAGAAAAATGCTTCAATCATTTACCTCTCTCAATCCTATTACAGAACGCCCATTGTCATCAGGAGAAACTGTAACTATTTAATATTTTTCAACCTCCAGCAGAGGGAGATTCAGCAGATTATAAGAGAGGTAGATGGCAGTTTGACGAAAGAAGAGTTCAATCGATTGTACAAAAAGTGCATGCAACAACCATATGATTTTTTTATGCTTGATTTAGTGAATCCGTCCTTGAGATATCGGAAAAAATATTTCATCCCTATAAATAAAGATGGAAGAATACTTTACGGAAGAAAATTTACGTGTATAGAAAGAGCTACCACCATTATCATAAGATAAAAATTTCGCTATCCATTACAAAGTTCCTCTGCAGTTCATTGGGTTTATCCGCTTTTGCGATGGTACCCTTAGCCGCTCTGAGCTTAAGTGCCGGTATAGTTGAAGTTATCGAAAAGTCCCTGAATATCGTGGAAAGGAACGAAGAGTATAAGCAATCATACAAGTTTTATAAACAACTGTTGAATTCTTTCAAATCAAATGCATTAACAGAAGAAGAGGTGTACAGTAGAGAGGATGATTTTATTAACAATTCAGTCTACTTACCCAGAGAAAATACATGAAACAAACCCAGCTTAACGGCTATGAATATGTGTGTAAATAATTTTTACATATAAATAAATGAAGAAAGGAAAAGGAGTTATTATTTCTGCAATTAACAATTTACCGTTTGAAATGCATCTGCCTGGTCACCAATTTACAGGGCCAGGTACTCAATTGCTCAGAGGTAAAACGAGATTAAATCCAGATTTAACATACAAAGAATGGAGTAAGCCCATTAATAGAGTCGATGAGGCAGCCTATAAACATGATGTGTGTTACCTAAAAAACAAAGATACCGAAACAAGAAACAAGGTGTGCGACTCAGACATGATAAAAGAGCTTGAGGATATTCCCAATCCAACTCTCCGTGAAAGGTTAGATAGAGCTGTTGTGAAGCCAATTATCAAAGCAAAGAAGACATTTGGAATGGGCTCAAAAATATACTGCCTAAAATGTAAAACCCACACTGAGACGAAAGACGTACAGCACGCTACCTCTAAGAACGGCAGACTTATGATAAAAGGGATCTGCACGGTTTGCGGTTCTAAAAAGAGTCGTTTTTTACCGCTAAAGGGGTAACTGAGGATTCCAAAAAAGTTTATTATGATCCAGAGACTGGTTATTGTGGTATAAACGAACTCAGTAGAAAAACAGGTTTAAGTCGAAAAAAAGTCTCAGATTTCTTACATCAACAAGATGTTTACACAAAACATAAACCACTCATCAGTAAGTTTAAAATAAGAAGAACTTATGTGTCACATATTGATGATCAATGGCAAGCAGATTTATTATTTCTAAAGCCATTTTCAAAATCGAATGATGGCTACAACTACTTGTTAACAGTCATTGACATTTTCAGCAAATATGGGTGGGCTGTGCCTATTCGTAGAAAAAAGGGGGAAGAAGTGACTAAGGCATTTAAGAAGATATTTAAAGTGAGAGTTCCTCTTAAAATCCAAACTGACAAGGGGACAGAGTTCATCAACAAAGAGACACAACTTCTGTTTAAAGAGAACAAAATCCACTGGTTCACAACTGAAAACGTTGAAATCAAATGCTCCGTGGTGGAACGATTCAACAGAACTCTAAACGGTAAAATTCGGAAATATTTAGCGGCTAACAATACCAATAGATACATAGATGTATTGGATCAGTTAGTGAAAAATTATAACAACTCTTACCACAGAAGTATAAAGATGATGCCGGTTGAGGCCAGTCTAGAAAAAAACAGTGGTGAAGTCTACCGAAATTTGTTCAAAGAAAATTCCTGCATAAACCCAAATACCAAGTAGAAGATATAGTTCGAATATCAATATATAAAACGACTTTCAGAAGAGGTTATGAGGCAACCTTTACAGAAGAAATATTCGTCATCTCTGAAGTATTAAAAACCGATCCAGTCACTTATAGAATAAAGGATTTAAACAATGAAGATGTAAAAGGAACCTTTTATGAAAATGAGCTGGTAAGGTATGATGTGTACAAAATCGAAAAAATTCTCAAAAAGGTGGGGAATAAATACCTGGTGAAGTGGTTAGGTTATCCAGAAAGTAGTTGGATAGATAAGAAAGATTTAGGTAATTTTTAATAGCTGACAAAAGCTATTACTTTGTTGTCTAGACCAAAGTGTCTTAACATTTCCATCATTTCATCTGACATGTATTATTAAAAGTATTCCTTTTAATTTCTTTAATATCTTACGCACTTTGTCAATTGGGAGGATCTTTCATTGGAGAAAAATCTGAAAAAGTTGTATGAAAGTAAAAGCTGCTCCTGAGATGTGAAGGGCAGCTTTTACGAAATAAGAGAACAGAACAACGATCCTCTCAACAAGCAGGCACCATTAAAATTGAATGATTAATATTTTAAGTATTTAAAGAAACGAGATATATATATAGAGAGAGATAATAAAGATGGAATCTAAAACCGTTCGACAGTTGCGAGACTACTGTCGGGAACATAATATTCGAGGATACTCGAAGCTTAAAAAGGCGGAACTGATCGCCCTCATTCATCGGCTTGATTCATACTCAACGAATCATAACGGCTTCCCCAGTTTCCACGATGACTTGTTTAGCAAGCAGAAGAAAAAGAGGGGATTTAAAATCAAGTGTTGCGGTAAGTTATTTAAGGAATCAAGCATAGATAAGCACTTGCAAACTAAGGCCCATCAAAACTATAAACCAAAGAAGGTCTCTCAGGAGGACCACAGAGATGACTTTGACAACATACAGAGCCTGCATCACATGACCATCAAGCAACTACGTGATTTTTGTCGGACACGTGGCATTGCAGGTTATTCCACGTTAGGAAGGAAGGCAGACATCATAGCGTACATTGAAAGTGTATTGTTCAACCACCACTTCAAATTCGATTCCGACCTGTTTTCAGATGCGCGAGAGAGAAGGCTATATACTCCCCTTGAAGTTGAGACGGCATTTAAGTCTCGGCTGAAGACGTACGACATCCCAAACGAACACAATCTGATGCTTCCCAAAGACTTTTTGAATGATGTTTCACCACTTGTTCGGGGTCTCATCACCAAACATCTGAAGAGGCTACATGGTCTGAAGGTCAACTTTAAGTTCCTTTGCGACTATCAAAAAGGGGTGGAAGAAATGGAGATGAACTTCAAAACACAAAATGAAGTCATCTTTGAATCCACTGATTTGATTGATTATTACAGATCAGTTATCCAAAAGTTACTGACAGAAATGGAGGAGTTTGTGGCAAGGGGCTCAGGGTGGACGCTTGCCAGAATCAAAAGCCTTGAGGTTAGGATCAATAAATGCAACCCGCTGAGAGGGGCATCCTACATTGATCTGCCCAAAAGAATTAAGGCTAAAAAAGCAGTCATTAACGTACAAAATGAGGATAATAAGTGTTTCATGTGGGCAATACTCTCTGCACTGCACCCAGCGGAAAAAGACGCCCAAAGAGTCACGAAGTATAAGCCATATGAGAATGAGCTAAAGTTCGAATACATTGAGTTTCCAGTGAAAATGGAAGACAGAGTATTTAACAGGTTCGAGAAGTTGAATGACATATCGGTGAACATATATTCATACGAAGGTAATGACATTTACCCATTGAGAATCGCTAAAAATAAGGAAGACAAACATGTCAATTTGCTGTACACAAAGAATCAGGAAGGAAACAGTCATTACTGTTGGATAAAAGACACGTCGAAATTAATAAGTGCTCAATTAACTAAACATGATAAAAGAGTATATCTCTGCGAAAGGTGCCTGTTATTTTATCACTCTGAGGAAGATCTGCAAAAACATGAAACGGATTGTAGGAAGAATACGCCAGTAAAGATTGTAATGCCTAAGGAATACGAATCTCTGAGGTTCAAAAACTACCAAAGGTCATTGCGAATACCCTTTGTGATGTACGGAGACTTCGAGTGCTTGACAAACAAGATAAACACCTGCCATCCCAATAAAGACGCATCCTTCTTGCATAAGTATCAAAAGCACGAGCCTATGAGCTTCACTGTCTACATCAAATATAAACACGCAGACTATAAGGCACCAATCACGTACAGAGGAGCCAATGCCACCAAACTGTTCTTTGATACAGTGAAGGCTGGGGCGCTAGCGATAAAGAATATTTATGATAAGAAGCAACCTATTAAAATGACCACTGAAGATGAAGAGCATTTCCAAAGGACCCATGTTTGTCATATCTGTGACAGAGATATCAGGAAGGAACCCTTCCCCTATTCACCTTCGGATGAACCAGACTTCCGAAAAGTCAGAGATCATGACCATCTTCTCGATCCGGCAAAATGTGAATCGAACTACAGAGGACCTGCTCACAACCTTTGCAACCTAAAGTACCAAGAGCCTTCGTTCATTCCGGTGTTCATACACAACCTGTCTGGCTACGACGCCCATCTCTTCATAAAGGAGCTCGGTGGGGAGAAAGGGGACATTGATGTCATTCCGAACAACGAGGAGAGGTACATTTCGTTCAGCAAGGAGGTCGGGGCAAAGATGTTAGATGTAGGCAATGGGAAGAAAGTAAAGTTGCGTGGCATAAAGTTGAGGTTTCTCGACTCGTTCAAGTTCATGGCCGCTAGCCTAGACAGTCTTGCGAAGAACGTAAAGGAGTTCAGGGAGACAGCCAAGTACTTCCCGATGGACAAGCTAAACCTCGTCACCCGAAAAGGCGTCTATCCATACGATTACATGGACTCGTGGGACAAATGCGAAGAAGCCAAGCTGCCTCCACAAGAAGACTTCTACAACCAATTAAATGAGTCACACATAAAGGATGAGGACTACGAGCACGCCAAAACGGTATGGAGAACCTTCAACATTAAGACATTGGGTGAATATTCCGATTTATATGTGAAGACTGATGTACTCATACTAGCCGACATCATGGAACACTTTAGAGATGTCTGTCTAAAGACCTATAAGTTGGATCCAGCATGGTACTTCACCGCACCCGGACTCTCCTGGGATGCCATGCTCAAAACCACGGAGGTCGAGCTAGAGCTGTTGACAGACTATGACATGATATTCATGCTGGAAAAGGGGACCAGAGGAGGCATCTCTCAGTGCTGTAACCGATATGCGAGGCGAACAACAAGTACATGAAGGACTATGACGAGAACAAGAAGTCCAACTACCTGATGTACCTTGATGCTAACAACCTCTATGGATGGGCCATGAGTCAATACCTACCACACGGTGGCTTCAGGTGGAGCACTGTGTCAGATGTGACCCAAGTAGCGGATGACTCAGACAAAGGATACATCGTGGATTGTGACTTAGAGTACCCAACGCATCTGCACAACCTCCATTCAGACCTACCTCTAGCACCTGAGAGCAGGGTGCCCGATGGCTCAAAACAGTCAAAACTACTGACGACGCTTTATAACAAAGAGCATTATGTGGTTCATTACAGGATTTTGAAGCAACTGCTGCATTTGGGGATTAAGATCAAAAAGGTGCATATAGTGTTGGAGTTTCAGCAGTCTCCTTGGTTGAAGAAGTACATAGACTTAAACACGGAAATGAGGACCAAGGCAGCCAATGACTTTCAGAAAGACTTCTACAAACTTATGAACAACTCGGTCTTTGGCAAGACGATGGAAAATATCAGGAAGCGGCTCGATATCCGACTAGTGTGCGATCCTCAGAAGGCAGAGAAGCTGGTTGCTAAGCCCAACTTCAAGGGGCGGACCATTTTTGATAAAAATTTAGCCGCTGTGCATATGAACAAGACGAAAGTGGTCTTTAATAAGCCCATATACGTCGGTATGAGTATATTAGATCTCTCGAAGCATCTGATGTACGACTTTCATTACAACCTGATGAAGCCTAAATATGGGGACAATATCATGCTATTGTACATGGACACTGACAGTTACATCTATGACATACAGACCGAGGACTTTTATGAGGATATGAAAGGAATGCTTGACTACTTTGATACATCTGATTATGTTGAAGGTAATAGGTACGGCATGCCACGTGTCAACAAGAAGGTATTGGGGAAGATGAAAGATGAAAATGCAGGGAAGATCTTGGAGGAGTTCGTCGGATTGAGATCTAAGATATATGCCTGTAAAACTGAGGTTGACTTGGTGAAAAAGTCGAAAGGAGTCAAGAAGTGCGTCGTGAAAAACAGGATAACCTTCGAGGACTACAAGGACTGCCTATTCAAGCAAGAAGTACAGCACAGGACCATGAATCTCATCAGGAGCACAAAGCATGAGATCCATTCCATACAAGTAAATAAGATTGCCCTATCAGGAAAAGATGACAAGCGACATATATTGGAAGATGGTATTCATACCTTGGCTCACGGTCACTATGCAATACAAAAATAAACAATTTTTTAATAGTTTGAAGACTATTAAAAGATAATATAATTTTTCCTCATACTTTGCATATGTTATGAAGTATCAAGTCACTCTCGACCAGATACTTTTCAACCAGAAAGTCAATATTAGGGCAGGTGCATTTCAAAATATCGCATACTTTGTAATGCTTGTATAACTTACCTTCTTTTTGAATACAAATTTTATCGTTTGAATATAACTTTAAACATTCTTTTAAATCAAGCAGAACTTTAGACAGCGAAGGTTCAAAATTCTCCATTTCTTCATCTATTTCTTGTATCTTCTTTCTAATTGCATTTATAACAGACCCTTCAGTCATCATTTTGTTTCTTTATATACTGCAAGAGTTTTCTTTAAGTACTTAAAATCCCTAGAAGTTTTTTTTAATTCATCGCGGTGCATTGAATTCTTCTAAAAGTTGCGTGCAGCGTCAGAAATTTATCATGGTTGAAACAGGTTTCTAACAGTGGGTGGAGTTTTAAAAGGGGGTGGAAATTTAATGGATAAAAATAGAGCCATTAATTTCTACAAGTGGGTGCGGTTTTTATGGGAATTTTATAGCCATTGTTTTTTAAAGGGGGTGAATATTTAATGGCGGGTTGAGAACCATTACTTTCTAAAAGTGGGTGGGATTTTAATGGGGGTTTGAGAGCCATTACTTTCTAAAAGTGGGTTCAGATTTATGGGGAGGTTGGCACCCATTGTTTTTTAAAAGGGGGTGGAAATTTAATGTTAGGTTTCCACACCATTGTTTTTAAAAGTGGGTAGAAATTTAATGGTAGGTTTCCACACCATTGTTTTTAAAAGTGGGAAGAAATTTAATGGTAGGTTTCCTCACCATTGTTTTTAAAAGGGGGTGGACATTTTTATGGGCACACATTATGGTCTAAACATCACTGCGCCAGCTCCGGCATCCGCACACTACTAATATATCTGCCTTTCATATTATCTTTCATTTCATATTTTAATTTAGTTGCTTCACATCTTCCTCCATAAAAAAGCATCACTTGGATTTAAAGGTTCAATAAAATCTCTTTTCCATTCTTTTTTCATATACTTCTTTATATCCTTATCATTATCAAAATCACATTCCCAAATATTAAATAATTCATATCCTGCTTTGTCTTTTTGTTCAACTTTTTAGTTTTTTTACATAAATCATTCATAAGCATTTGTGTGTGTGTGATTCACAGTATTTATTTGTGTTTTTGTGAAGCATTTAGGACATCCATGCCAAAAGCATCCTTGAAATTGGAACACTGTATTATCATAAAATCCCTCAACCTTATAATATTTTTTACCTAATTTTAATTTTTTCTCTTTACCACATTCAAAGCATGTTGTATATTAATATTTTCTTTTTGAGATATATAATCTAACCAAGCAATTGATTTTTTACTGTATTGATCATTTTGAATTACATCTTCATCAACAGCAATTGTATTCTCTTTCAGGAATTTATCTCTATAAATTGCCATACATAAACCAGCTAAAGTTACATATTTAAAAGGATCAACATTCATAATTTCTAAAAATAATCTCCTTAATTCTAAACATCCTTTTCTCAAAATGTCTACATCAGATCTACAATATTTAATGAATTCTTTTTTTAAAATCCAATGTTTCATGTTTTACTGAATAATACCATTTATTAAATTTTTTCCTTTCTTCTTTAATCATATTATCATATACATAATAATATTTTTTAGGATATTTACATGCATAATTTTGATTAATTTCAGTGTTAAAAAGGTGAGGAAAATAACCTTTTGCTAATTCAGTTAATCCAAAATTTTAGGAAAGTTTTTAAACGCGCACATTGTAAAATTAATTGAATCTACAAATTTTATTTTATAATCTTCAGCATTTCTAAAATTAAGCTTATTACCTTGATAAATTGTATATACTTTGATATTATTATCGAAACAATATTTCGCTAAAAATTGGAAATCAAAACCTTTTCCGTAATGAGCTATAACTGTATATAATCATTTTCGTTATTGAATATTTTTTCATTACCATCAAAATCATGACATATAACTAGGTTAACTTTATGAGTTCCTGAATCTTGTGTTGTTTCAACATCAAAAAATAAGTATTTTTCAGTATAATCATGTTTACATTGGACACACCAATCCTTTTTATTTTTTATATTTTTAACACAATTATCTTTACACACACCTCCTTTACAATCTTTTTTCTTCATAAAACATTTGTGATCTTTGTTAACCCATTTCCAACAATTTTTACATTCGTATTCACCACATTTGTGATCCTTTAATTTTCTTTCGTATGTTTTTAACATATGCTTACATTTTAAACATTTTCGAATTACCTTACAAACACTCAATCCTTTATTTATTTGTTTATGATTATCAAAACAATTTTGTCCTTTAAATTTCCTAAAGCAATCTTTACAAACTATATCATCTCCTTTACAATCAGATTCACTAACAAAACATGTGTCACATTTTAAAGGACACTTATGTTTATTTGTTTTTGCACATCCAATTTTACAATAATCACAATAATTATCTTTACCTAAAAATCCTGTCATTGATGTAATTACATTGAAATGATTCCTATCTTTAGAAATGAAAATGCATGTACATTTTCGTATATATTTACCACTATATATAATCTGATTACCATTCTCTCTACATACTACATTGATTTGAATACCTAAAAATTTTTCAAATATTTTAACCTCTTCTAGGGTACAAATTTCTAATGATATATTACATAGTTTATGTAATTTTACAACTCGATTTTTCGGTAATACACGACCTTTTTTAATATACAAAATTTCGTTATTTGTTAAAATTTCAATATCTAATTTCTCGCTTAATAATTCAGGATTTTGAATGACTAAAGCTACTACTATTGACCTAGCTAAACATAAATTATCATTATTTTTAATTTGTAAAATACTTTTCTTTTTAACTGGATCAGTTTCAGAATATAATTTTAAATATCTACCTCCTTGAGGTAATTCATTTACATTAAAATCAAAAAAGCATTCAGTTATATCTAACTCTTTGTATTCAATTTTATTATTTAATGTTTCTAAATTTACATTATAAGCATCTTTAGTATTCATCATTACTGGGTGAAAAGGAGTACTTAATTTAGGATTATATCAACTTTACCATTTCCAATAGCTGTCTTAAATATTCTCCTTAAAATTTCATAATAATTTTCAGGTAAAATTTTAAATCCTGTAACTCTGTTGCTTTCTATATACTTTATATTTTTTAATATATTCACCTCTAGATTCGATAATCTCATAATCAGGTTTAAATAACTTATTCAGTTTTACTTCTCTTTTAATTTTTTTATTTTTCACAGGTTCAAAATCTTTAGTATCTTTATTAAATTTTAAGTTGTTTTGAATCAAATAATTTTTTTAATATTTTCTCTTCTCATTGGATATTTAATAAATATTTTCTTTTTACGATCTAAATAATCAGAAGTATCTAAATCTAATGTATCTGTTAACACTTGTTTATAATTTCCAGTTTTCTAATATATGATATTATAGATTTAATAATATCATTCTTAGATTTACTTTTGCTTTTTATTTTTAAATCTTTTATAACATTTTTCAACTTTTGAATACTCAAAGTATTCATAGCATTTTCAATATGAACAAAAGCCATAATTCAATAGAAATAAAAATGGAAGAGTTTTTATTTCTATTTATTAGAAAGTAATTTTATAAAGGGATTTTAAAAATAGAATTTTTTATTTTCTATTTATTAGAAAACATTTTTATAAAGGGATTTCAAAAACAGAATTTTTTATTTTCTATTTATTAGAAAGTAATTTTATAAAGGCTTTTGAAAAAGATAAAAATGTTTTAAAAGATTTTAATATTTAAGATTTCATTAGCAGCAATTATATCTGTTAACAATTTTTTGTGTATTTTGCTTTTCTCATGTCTCGCGCGATGCCATAAGGTGTAGTACCTGCCACAAATACAGCGCTGAGATTTAGAATATAAATATCTTTGGTACATTGGATACAACGAGTCATTCTTTTCTTAATATGCATATAAAATTCTTCTTCATTCTTCCTTATCTTACAATCTCTACAAATCATATCCATTTATTATGGTATATTTTTTTAATGGAAATTGTAATTCTGATAATAACATTAATTTTAATGATATTAAATAATTTTAAAATTAAATATATTTAAAATTATTTCATTTTTTCTTCTTAAGTAGAAATACTTTATATTAATTACGTTTTGAATAATTTTTAAGTAGTCCTAGTTTGGGGCTCTCTATAAAATAAGAAATTTCTAATTAGTTAAAAATGCTAAAAACTCATTCCATTCATTTTTATTTTCTTTAACTTTTAAATTATTTCCTATTCCAAAATATTCACAAATCTTTTTCATGATATACAAATATTTTATAGTTTTTTTGTAATAATTAAAATCTAAATATTTGTAAAACATTTCATCAGCTTGCAATGTAAAATTTAAATTATGTTTTCTTTTTAATTGTTTGAAAAGTTTATCCTACTTACATATCTCTGTTTCAAAAATGATTTAATATTTATATTATAATAATTTTCATCTTCTGGGCTGTCATAAGTAATATCTTTCTTTTGAATATTTTTAAAAACTTTTAAATATTCATTTGGTACAGAAATACTGCTTCCTTCATCACTAGAATAATATATTTTTTCAGCTTCAATAAAATCATCCATTTATATATTTTCTAATTTTAAAATATAGATGAAAGCACTATTCATTGAAAAACTGTTATCAGTTGTGAGAACAAAGTTTATTAGATTAAGTTATTAGATAAACCCCCAAAAAAAGTAAGTCTCACAGGTCCCAGTTAGTATAGTGGTTAGAGTAATTGAATAGAATGAATTAGTCCTGAGTTCGAGCCCTGCTCGCTCTTCTAGAAAAAAAAAAGTTAAAATGAGTTGATGCAATTAAAATAGGGCTCATAACCTAGAATCAGGATATAAAAGAACTGCGACCGAGATATAAAAAGTTTGGTGTACTGTATGGCCCTCTGGGGGATGCTGACACCCACCAAAATATATGTTATAATTTCAAGTTAAAGTCCACCACACTAAAAGAGCCGTTTTGCTATTTTTTTCTAAATCCATTAATTGAATATTAATTATATATTAAACATATTAATATTTATTTATTTTTATTAACATAATTAATATTAATTTATTTAATATATTTTTCAAGTAATTAATTTTAAATTATTAATATATTCATTAAATAATTTTTGACGTAATTAAAATATAAATATATATAAATCTTTTTCTTTTCTTATAATTTTTTTAATTCGTAAAGTTTATCTTTACCAAACATCTAACAAACATCTAATTACCAAACATCTAACAAATCACAATTATCTTCAAATTCTTCAAATATATCTTTAAATATTAATCGCTTGAAATAATGTAATTTTAATATTCTTTTTATATCTAATTCCATTATCCTCATGTTATCATAACTATCTAATTTAAAATTTGGTCTTCCAAAAATACAACTATGTGATGATTTCTATTTCTTAAATTTTCATATTCTAATTCTATTCTAAATGTAAATAGATTGATATTCAATAGTAATACTTTGGTAATATTTTTTTAAACATATTTATTTAAATATAAAATAGTGTCCTCTTAAAAAATTAATAATAAATATGCAAAATAAAGTAATCTGACAACACCCCGAATTCGGTTGGTTGTCAGAAATGAAATAATTTATGAAATTAGAATTATTTTTTCTTTTAATAAATTCTTGGGGGATGAGAATTCTCCCTATCCAAAATTATCATTTTAAAGGGTGGGTGATTTACTCACCTTGAATTAAATCTTTTTTATCTATCCAACTATTATATTCTTCTGGATAATTTATCATATTTAACTAATTCATTTTCATAATAAGTGCCTTTGATTTCTTCGTTGTTTAAATCTCTTATTCTATAAGTAATTGGATCTGTTTTTAACACTTCAGATATTATAAAAATTTCATCTGTAAATGTAGGATGATAACCTCTTGTAAATGTTTCTTTATATTTTGAAGTTCTTACTTTATCACCTTCTTTAAATTTTGGTTTTTTGATTATCTTTTTAACATACAAATTATTATATACAATATTTTCATTTTCTTTTTTACTTGCTTCTGTTGGTGTCATTTTAATAGATGTATGATAAAAGTTATTATAATTGTAAACTAATTTATCTAATACATCTATATATCTTCTTGTATTATTAGCTGCTAAATATTTTCTTATTTTTACATTTAAAGTTCTATTGAATCGTTCAACTACTGAGCACTTAATTTCTGTATTATTAGTACCAAACCACTGAATTTTATTTTCTGAAAACAATTTTTGTATTAAAGAAGATAAGAACTCCAAATCATAATCAGATTGAATATTTAACGGTTTTCTCTCTTTGAATATCTTTTTAAAAGCATCTGATACCTCTTCACCCGTTTTTATTTTAATTGGAACAGTCCATGCATATTTACTTAATACATCTATAACAGTTAATATGTAATTGATACCATCATTATATTTACTAAAAGGTTTTATGAATAATAAATCTGCTTGCCATTGATCATCAATATGAGATACATAAATCCTTCTTCTTTTAAATCATCTGTTAATTGGTTTATATCTTGTATATACACTTGAATATGAAGAAAATCAGTTATATCCTTTTGAGTAAATTTCGTTTTTCTTTTTAACTCATTGATACCACAATAACCTTTTAAAGGATCATAATATACATCTTTTAAAGTGTCATTTATTTTTTTAAAAAAACACTTGAAATGAATGAATTAACTTTTTGAATGAATTAAAATTGACACAAATTCCTTTCATCATAGGTTTTTCTTTTTTGGTTGTAGTAGTTTTAACGTCTTTACTATCTGTATGAGTTTTACATTTTAAACAGTAAATGAGTGAACCCATCCCAAATGTCTTTTTTGCTTTAATGATTGATTTCAATTCCTCTTTCTAATCTTTCACGAATTGTAGGATTTGGAATTTCATCTAATTCTTTTAACATATTTGTATCACAGATTTCATTTCTTGTTTTAGTAACTTTATTTTTTAAATAACATATCATGTCTATATGCAATTTCATCAACTCTGTTAATTGGTTTGCTCCATTCTTTGTATGATAAATCTGGATTTAACCTTGTTTTTCCATGTAGTAATTGAGTTCCAAGTCCCGTAAATGAATGGCCAGGTAGATGCATTTCAAATGGTAAATTATTAATAGACTTATTAATAACACCATTTCCATTTTTACATTTGCAATTCTTTTTATTACACATTTATTTAGATATAAAATTATTTATCAACGTACTTATAACCATTTAATTTAGTTTTCTTTATATATTTTTCTATAGGAAAATATTGTAAATTTTGAATATATTCATCTCATGTACACTTCTTGTTCAGTCAAACTATTTGATTTCAATAAATTTAATAACTGCTTATAAAATTTATAAGCTTGTTTGTATTCACTCTTTTTAGCAGAGATATTTAAAGACTTAGCAATTATTTCAATGACGCCTGCTGTTACACTCAATGCTGATAAGGGAAGGAAAACGAATCCAGATAAACCAGATGCGCTGAATAAAAACTTACTAACTGATAACGAAACACTCAATTTATTCATCAATTGATAATACTTTCGATAGATAAAAACTCTCTTTTCCAAATATTCTTCCATTTATAAAGGCTCAAAATTTCTTCGATATCTCATATTTATATTTACTAAATCCAACATAAAGAAATCAACACGTTTTTGAATTGCTTTCTTGTATAATTTCTTAAATTCTTCATTAGTAAGATTTCCATCAATTTCTCTAATTATCTGTTGGATTTCTCTTGGTTGTAAACTAAAGAAAATAAAATAATTACAATTCTTTCTTATATTAATAGGAGTAGAATAATATGATTGACTCAGATAAATAATGGATGCATTTTTCTTTCTTCCTCTGATAAACAATTCAGCTATATCGCTTTGATCTTTTTCAGTTATACAATCATCAAAAATTACTAGATTTTTCATACATGTATCTAAATCATCTACTTTTATGAATTCTTTGGAATCAGAAGAAAATAGTACTTGTTCTTTTTTATATTTATTAAACAATTCCAACAAAATTTTTTTTTCTCTTTATGTTTTTACAATTTACAATATCTTCTCTTTTTATGTCATCAAACATTGTAAAATTTTCTTGCAGTGTAATATATTTTGGTTCATAAATATCTTTAGCACATACAAACAAATAATCAAATTTCAAATAATCATATATTAAATTAACAAGTAAATTAGTTTTTCCTGATCCTGAACTGCCTGCAATTAAAAGTCTAAAAGGATGTTTAGGTAATGAAGGATTTTGATTTTCATCTGTAAATTCTTCAGGTTCTGTGTATAATCTTTTATTTTTATCATTTATTTATTTTTAAAATATCTACTAGAAGTAAAAAATAATCTACTCGTTATAAAAAATAATCTACTCGGAGTATAAAATTATTTACTGATAAATAAATGGATATTATTAAATGTGAAAGAAATAAAAAACTAAAACAACAGATTAGAAATGAGTTAGAATTAATAAAATTACAATCTGAAATAAGAAAAAATAATGAAGTTAAACTTCAATCCGATTTAGGTATTGAAAAATCATTAAGAGAATTTCATAAACCAGTAATTAAAAAAATTACAAGACCAAGAAATTTCAAGAAAACAAAATCTTGAAAGTATTGAACATGCTATAAAAGATTTAACAGGTATTATGTCTTTTTTACCTCAACATGAATCCTCTTAACATTTGGACTATTCTTCAAATGCTGGAAATTTAATGGATAAAGCTGAAGGAATAATAAGATTGAATTTTAATAAAGATTTAGATTTTGATTTACTTAAAAATGAAGGATTAGAATTGCCTTCTGAGTTATTAAATAAAACAGATGAAGAGTTAGATGAAATAATTACTATAGCAAAACCTAAACGAGATGATTATGAAAGACTTAAAGAAATTTAACTAAAAACAGAAATTATGAAACTAGTGAGAAGAAAAAACGAAATATACAAGATAAAATAAATGAAGCCGATTCTAGCATGAATGGATTAAAAATGTATATAAAAGCATTGAATACTCTTAAAGCAGGAAATAAATATAAAGGCAGTGGTATAAACAAATTAGATGAATTAACAAATAAAATATGCAAAGGCTCTAAGTCAAAAAAATTATATAATCAAATAATTATTATTCTAGATAAACTTTTAAAAGAAGGAACATTAACAAATGATTATGTAAAAGAATATTATAAAAATTTTTTACTTTAAATAAATGTATGTAACAAAAAATGTTTATTTGAGTGATAAAATCAAATTTCAAAATTAAAATCTGGATATAAAAAAGGAGAAGAAGTTTCATTGCAAATAGATAAAAGTAAAACTCCTAATTATGATTTACATCTTACCAATACACAAATCAATCAAATTGCAAAAGGTAAAAGAATTACAATTAGTAAAACTCGGTTGCAAAAAACTGGAGGGTTTTTACCATTCCTGATTCCTATTCTAACATCTTTAGGTCTTGGAGCTGCTAGTGGTGCAGCAGGATGGGGTACTAAAAAAATATTAGATAAAATTTCAGGATCTGGAATTTAAAAAAAAAACGTTGTGGAAAGGGGGTTTATCTTCCCTCGGAATATCCAACAAAATAATAGAAGAAAATATGAAAAACTTAAAAGGATTTAGAAGTACATTTACTATAGATATGCTACCTAAAAATATAAGAAAATTTAAAAACGGAATTATTAATTTAGATGTATCTACAGGTAGTGGAACTCATTGGGTTTGTTATTATGATGATCCAATATATGATTTTGTAGAATATTTTGATCCCTTTGGAGAATATGAATATGAAAAAATAAAAATAAAAAATGATTTTCTTCCTAAAAATATAGTCAATTATTTAAAATCTTCAGGAAAAGAAATTCGTTATAATTCTAGTTTTTTACAACAACCTACATCTGTAAAATGTGGTTTATATTGTATGAAATATATAACTGAAAGAAATAAAGTTAAATCCCCTATAGATGTATTACATTCATTTACTCAAGAACCTAGTATTTCCAATGAGAAAATTGTTATTTATAAATAAATGAAGTACCTCATTTTAGATTCTAAAAATGCTAGTAAATCAGAAGATTTTACAATTGAATATTCCAACCCTTTTAATTTTAAGGAAATAGCTCTTCAGTCATTTTCTATGTACATTTCTTGGAATAATATTACTGACAAAAATAATAAATTTTCATATTTTGATGGTAAGAAATGGATAGATTTCACTATTGCAAATGGTCATTACAGTAAAAAAGGTTTGAATCGTTACATGGTTAAATATTTTGGAAATGATCCTCCAATATTATTTGGAATTATAGAAGAAAGACAAAGATTTGCAATTAAATTGAAAGATCATTATAAAATTGATTTATCCAAAAGTAAATTGTACAAAATTTTAGGGTTTGAAGCAAAAATATATGAAGATGCAGAACAAGAAGGTAAATATATAGCAAATATAGCTAATGGAAATGATAATATTTATATTCTTTGTGATATAGTAAATGGTGCTTATATAAATCACTTTCAATCTGATGTGATTTACTCATTTACAACTACAAATCCTCCTGAAAGTTTATATTCAAAAGAATTTGAGAAACCTATATTTTTTCCATTTAAATCTGATTCCATACATAGAATTAGAATGAAAATTACAAATCATCGAGGTGAACTAATTGATTTAAATAGACAAGAAGTACAGTATAGATTTATAGCTAAATAAATGAATAAACACAGATTGTACAGAAAGAGTAAGAAAATAGAAGGAAGAGGTTTCTTTTCTGATTTAATAGAAAATGCTAAACCTATTATAGAAGAAAAATCTAAAGATTTCATAATAGAAAAATTGAATGAGATTTTATCAAAAAAGAAGAAACATGGTGCAGAATTGAAAAATTTTTATCCTAAATAAATGAAGAAAATTTATGATTTGAGTGATACCATTTATTATTATAATAACGAAATTGAAAGCTTTGAATATAGAGAAATTAAACATGAGAATAGAAATAAAAACAATCCATATGAAAATGCTAAATATAATTTCTTTATAAATGATACAAATGCTAATATATTATATTCCGAAGGTTATCTGCAACAAGAAATTAAAATTGTAAAAGGTGATGGAAGCAATATAAATAATGAAAATATTACTTTTGTAAATAGTGGTGGTTTAATTAATTCGAGCAGATTAACAATAGGAAATACTGAAATTGAATCTACTATTAATTATAAAGCAATCATGAATCAAGTTTTAGGATTGATAAATTTCACACCTGATTATTCAACATCGGAAGCTACTAATATGTTTTCTATATGGATACTTCTGAATATGCTGACAGAGATAATTTCAAATATAATGGAACTTTGGTTGATGCAACTAAAATTACTGATTTTTATAATAACTTCAAAATGAATGAAAAATATAATGATGGATTTGCAAAGAGATGGAAATTCACTAAAGGTAGTCAAACTGTAAGAATATGGATACCATTAAAATATATATATGATTTTTTCAGAGAATATAGAAAAGTACTTACAGGATTTCAAATTAAAGTAGAAATTTAAAGAAATGATAGTAAAAATATGTTATATACAGACATTCAAAATCCTGATTTCAAAGCAGTTGTTGAAGACTTATCTCACTGGTTACCATATGTTAGATTTAAAAATTCAGCTGCAGTAAAATTCAATCAACTGAAATTATCTGATACTCCAATAGAAATAAATTGGGATCATTATAATATTATTAAATCAAATTTATTTAATAAAAATGCTAGTGGATCTTATAATATTCCTGCAACATCTGATGAAGTTTTAAGTTTATACGTCATTTATCAATATGATGAAAGAAATGAAAATATGAACCAAAACAACATGATGTTTGATAACTTGGATATGACAGATTGCTGGTTAATGATTAATAACATAAAAGTTCCAACAGTAAGTTATTTCATGGATTTTAATAAAAAACATTATAATCGAATATATGCAGCTCTTTTAGAAACAGGAATGAACAATATAAATGCAGAAACAGGTTGCATGATAGATTATTCAAATTTTAGTAAGTATCCTATAATTTGTTTTAATCTAGAAAACCATGAAAATTATAGAAACCTGAATAATTTAATGATCGAATTCAATTGGAGGTTAAAAAATAATACTACCAAAAATTACTTTTTCTACTTCATTTTGAAAGAAAGAAACAAATGTTCTATGAATATGAAATCTGAAGAAATAACTATGATTAAAACATTGAAAGCATAATGAGTTTATTACATTATTAAATGACAGCTTATTATCCTTTGTTTGATGATGAAATAAAAGAAGGACCTCCAGGTCCTCCAGGTGTAGGATTTAAATTAACAAACGATGGAAATTACGATATAGAAAAAAAAAGAATTTAAGAAATGTAAATGAACCAAAATTATTGAATGATTCAGCTACAAAATCTTATGTGGATAGAATTCATGAACATTTTAAAACTGATGTTAGAAATTTATCAGATGCGTCGCTTATTCATTTACAAAATGAAAACTATAATGCAAAGCATAAAAGAATTTCAAATGTGTCAGATCCAATAGATTTACATGATACAGCTAATATGAATTATGTGAATAAAATTCTAAAAGAATTAGAACAGAAAAGTTTAATACATTCAGCTCAAGGTAGTTTTGATGCTAAAGATAAAATAATTAGCAATATGAAAGATCCTGTAAATGACAAAAATGCTGTTAATAAACGTTACTTTGAAAACAATGTTTTAGTTTTGAAAGAAAATGCTTTTAATGCTAATAACAAAAAAATAATTAATATTCCAACTCCTACAGATAAATACGATGTGTGTAATAAATATTATGTAGACAGTAAAACACTCATCAATAATAAAAAGATT
Organism: Latrodectus elegans; assembly: GCA_030067965.1. Classification (NCBI taxonomy): domain Eukaryota; kingdom Metazoa; phylum Arthropoda; class Arachnida; order Araneae; family Theridiidae; genus Latrodectus; species Latrodectus elegans. The sequence continues at coordinate 10,124,072 of CM057813.1, read as the reverse complement.
GATAATATATTAATAAGAGATAATGATGGATTATATGTACCTTCTTTAATGAAAAATGGTGTGTATAATTTTGGAAATGTAAGAATTTCAAACGTTGCAAATCCTCTTATAAATAAAGATGCCTCAACAAAAGAATATGTGGATTCTCAAAATTTGTATGCTACTATTAAAGAGAAATATGCAACATATCATACAGGAGGTTTTAGACCTGTAGAATTCAATTTAATGAGCTCTAAACTACTAGAACCTGATTTAAAACTAGTAACTAATATGCATATGAAAATTACAATTTTTTTGAAATCGTACACATAATCCTTTAGTACAATTACAAATTCCAGAAGAATTTATATTTACTAGACATTTAGCAACTGATACCGAATCTGTTACATGTTTTGCATATGGTAAATGAAACGATCGTGTTAAATTATCAATCGGTAGTGATGGACAATCAAATAAATTAAAACCTTTCTTGCATATAGAAAAATTAGATTTTCTTTGAAATCTATTTATAAAGTATTTAGAATCGAAACTATATAAAGCTTTATATATGTAAAAAAAGAATTGACTTTTTTTATCTAAGTAAATGGCGCAAATGGATTGGATAGAAGTATCTAAACACCCTCTTACTGAGGAATTAATAAGAAATTTTCAAGATACTGTAGATTGGAAATTAATTTCAAAGTATCAAAAATTATCTGAACCTTTCATAATGGAATTTAAAGATAAGTTTGATTGGGAATATATTAGTGCATATCAATCTCTTTCTAAGGCATTTTTAACGGTGAATGAAGATTTGGTTCATTGGGATACAATTTCAAGATATCAAACATTATCTGAGAAATTCATAAAAGAATACAGTGATAAGATAAATTGGTCTCATATATTAAGGTCTCAATCTCTCAGTGATTCTTTTATAATTGAAAATGTCAACAAATTAAATATGCCATTTGTATCAAGATATCAATATAAAATGTCAGAAGAAACAATAGAAAAATTAGAAGATCAAGTAGATTGGAATAATGTTTATACATACCAACAGAAATTATCTCCTGAATTTATAATAAGAAATTTACTCAAAAAGTTAATGATTGCTCTGTAATCATGAAAATACAACTTTCAGATGAAAATTTTAACAAAGTTTATAGACGAATAAAGCTATGGTATCTAGCTAAAAATAGTTTAAGAAAGTAATTTTTTTATATTCTTAAAAAAACACATGTGCAATGGCTTATATCTTATATTTTCAAAAACTTACAAAAATCTTTTGCTTTTATTTTTAAAAATCGTGTATTTGAATAACTACATTTTTATTATCATTATTTGACTTAAAAATAGCACATTTTTTAACTAAAAATGTTGAATTCGAAAAATATGTGAACACTGAAAGTTGAAAAAAAAATTATGCTAATTTTTGATTAAAAAGTTTAAATTTTGAGGTATATACATGCAAAAATGCTTAAAAATTGTTTATTTAGGGCAGATTATTATGTGTCCTGAAGACCGGACATATACTACTTATGTATATATATATATATATATATATACAATATTGAATCAAAATATTCTTGTCAACAAATTACTATTGTCCTACATTCAAAATTAAACTAGATGTGCAAAAAATGACATTTTATGGCATTGTTAAAGAAAATTTGAACTTTTTCATACATGTTACAACTGTATTTTTAAGGGTAACTTTTTGTTACGAAAAAAATAATAATAAGCAACAATAATACCTCATTTTTATTTACACAACAATAATAGCAATCTCTTACAAATGTAATTTGAGTACTTATATTTTCAAAGCATAAAGTAAATATGTTGGTTAATTTATATAATGTAAATGCGATAAAATTAAATTATTAAGTTACAAAACAGATATTTTTTATATCTTAGTTAAAAAGATATTTAATTTGGTACATTGCCATGACTAATAATCGAAATAAATTTTTTTGGAATTCTCAGTTCTTTCGATAGAGAAATGTCAAGTTTATCAACACTAATTTAATGTCATTATTCCTAATTATACTTTTTGTTTCTTAAAATTATTCATATGTAGATTCTTATGATGTATACTTTGCCATAATGAGAACTGATAAATTTTTAATCTATTTTTATTTAGTATTTTTTATAGTTTGATTAAAATACGCCACATTATAAATAAAACAAATTTTTATTTTATTTGAAGCAGTTTTATACAAAGTGTAGTTTACAAACAATTCCATACAGAGACTCAAATTTCTTGAAAACACATCATTCAAGCTAAACTTGAAAAAAAAGAAAAAATTACATAAAATGTGAGCATATAAGTAGTAAAAATCTATCAATATACTTATTTTTAAAATATTTTTCAGATCATATGATTTAAAAAAAATGGAGAAATTTACGGTGCACATTTGCCCGCGAAAATAGAAAAGCAATGAAGAAACCTTCGGGATCTGCAGAAATCAATCCAATCAAAATGGGAACATTATTCGGCACTGCTTTTTTTTCTAAAGATAGTGAGCCGGATGAGAGCATATGCTCTCTAAATGAAGAAGTGAAAAGATTATTCTCATAATTGCACACTTAAGAATTTTCTTTTAATATGGGTGCCAGCATACCTTACGCTTTGAAACAGAAATAGAAGAAAAAAATAACTTAATTATAAAAGTATTTTTTAAATAAATCCCCCATATTATTTTTTATGCATAAAAATTTTTAATATTCAAAATCCACCAAGTTAGAAAAAGTTATAAAATATTTTCAGTGTTTATTCCTGAAATTATTAATTTAATGATAAAACTCGCAAGTTTAGAATGAATGGACGTCATTCACGATAGTTAATGAAAGTTATATTTTAGGTTGATAAACATTGTTTGTTAAATTTATTTTTCATTCTTATCTCCAAAGATTAGTTTTTAATCACACAGCTTGGCTCGAAATTAATTCATAATGGATTCCAAGCAACCACATATATTAATAAAGCACTCGTAATCCAGGCGTCAACTTGGTCAATCTCATTTTAAATGTGAACAAGAATTCAATATTGATTTTAAGCAGATAATTTCTAAATAATCTTTTATAAAACATAAATTTAAAAAAAATATTTTAATAATAACTACTAAAATTTCAGAATTCAACATTCTTACTTCTAAGCACTATAAATTTTTAGTTATGAAAATTTGTCTCTATAATACTAGATAGCATCCAAGCACTTAAATTGTTAAAGCATAAATCATTTGCATAGATTATTTTTTGTGCATATTATGAGATATTTATTTCAACTATTCTTTAATAATGTAAGATATATGCATATCGTATTCAGATCTTCAAGAAGCCAGAATTCAGGAAGTGCCGCCAATTGAAGACACTACAGAAAATGAAAATGAACTGGCAAATGCAAATAACATTTTGCAACAATTATTGACAACTCTGACGATGTAAGGTTATGAGTCATGCTGCAGCAGCAGTACGTAAGCTGCCTAACACGTATCACCAGAAATGCATACAAAATATTATTTATAAAGAAACTTTAAAATATGAAAATAATAAATAATTTTTTATATGCAAATTAATGAATCAAAAACTATTAGAGAGACAATAAATAGTTTTATAGCATGAAACAATCAGACTAGAACAATATAATGTTAATTCAACTTGCTAGCAGATTCAATTCTTCCATCCTCCGTTAAAAAATAGCGACATAACTTTTCCCGTACCTCTTTAGCCTATATGGAATGGTTTGTTGCTTTTCTTAATCTAGTGTTTTGTTTAAAGAACTCATCCTGAATAAGAGCCACAATGACATTAAAACAGTCCTCATCCAATTGCTAGAATATCTAAAAAAAATTGTATGTTTAATAACAATGGAAATTGTTATCTACACTTGTATAGATTATATTAATTAGTTCATTGCTTAAGTAAAACAAGCGTAGATACTATTTAATGAAATAATTTTGCATACCAGAAACAATGATGTACTTTCAAATAATAAACACTTATTGGTCCTATTTATACCATTGTTATGTATTTTTACTTTAATACAGATATAAAACATACCGATACGCGTCCAGCCTTAATTCTTGTAACAAATTTCTCATTACACCTTTTTATTCCCTTCTCCTTATCCATTGTTTATCTGTACGTTTGTTTCTATTTCAATTTTTTGGTAAATTTTTGCTTTCGTTTGTGTGAAGCAAATAGTTTGCAACACACATAATAGCAGTGGTTGCAGCTATTATTATGTTATTATCCATTTTATATGCAGAAATTAAATAATCGAAACTAGAAAACAAATATTATACAGTGAAAACTTCAGAATAATAGAAACAATTGGAAATGGAATCTGAATGTAAACAAATTCTTATTAGTTTAAGATTTCCATGACGTCAGATACAACGTTTTAACTACGTCACACCAAGACATCGATCAGACCGGATTTGTCTACTATAAGACGGCGTCTCAATCGGATTGTCTACCGAGTTTGCGGTCTGTCTTATAAAACTTATGTTCGACCTGTTTTTGAATATGGGGGAGAGCTCATTGCCACTGCGTCAGAAAGTTGCTCTACCATTAGAGGGATAATATCATCTCCACATTATGGCTAAAAACTCATGCAAATGTTTTATCCAGGGCTGAGAGTCTCAAAAGGGATTACGCCCTGTCAAATTCCAGCCTCCCCTGATCGTAAAATACCAACCTTTTGCTTCACAATCGGTACTTTAGAAAAGAAGTGCAATGCTAACCCAGAGATTCTCAAAATTCATTCTCTAGAGACTATCGCTACAAAATACCTAAGTGATGAATGGCTCTACATTTACACAGATGGCTCGGCAACAGGAGACTCAACTGGAACTGGTGTGTATTTCAGGGGATTTTTTGAAGAGAATTTACCTGTGATGTCTGGGACCACAAACTTTGATGCTGAAATTCAGGCCACAAAGTGTGTCACTGGGAATCTTCTTTGACTGAACACTCTACTAAGAAAGTTGTCTTTCCTTATTGACTCCCAGTCTGCTATTGTGGCCATCACTTCATAATCAATAATCGATTCATTTCACGTGGAAGAAGTAAAATCACTCTACAATCATGCCATTTCCGTCGGGTGGGAGATTGTTCTTCAGTAGATACCTAGCCATTGTAACATTTATAGGAACGAAAAAGCAGATGACCTTGCAATGAATGAATGCAAACTGCAACAGCCTGATTTAATTCCATCATACCAACAAATCTGCAACTTAATCAAAAACAAACTCCTCAAAGAGTTTCATAATTCCTACAGCGAAATTACTAAAGACAAGGCTTGGGGCTCCCTGTTGAACTCTCCACTCCCCATGTGGCTTCCACGTTCCATTTTCACAGCCAAGTTCAGAATTTTGACTGGACATGACTATCTCCAAGGACACTTAAGCCGTATCGGCATGGTTAACATGCCCTGCTGTACCCTGTGTCCTTTAGGAGCTTTTATGAACTTTATTCATTTGACAAGCTGTCCTGCGCTTTCTCTTTTGAACTGCTTACCCGACAACTACTACAATAACGTTAATTTTTATTGGGCTGCCAGAGGACTCATGGCCGATAAAGCCACTGTCCCGACGCAGATTAAAAAAAAGTTTAAAGTATGAAATTTTCTTGAATTGGATTCTACTAAATAAGTTTTTGTCCATTGTTTTTGCTCATATTATATATAAATATAATCTGTCACGCAATGGGCGAATAAATCGAATGAGAAGTTTGTTGCTTTGCATATCATCTACAAACCACAGGAAAGCTACATTTGACTTGGATTCTTCTAAATAAGTTTTTGTCCATTGTTTTTGCTCATATTATGTATAAATGTAATCTGTCACGCAATGGGCGAAATAAATCGAATGAGAGGATTTTTGCTTTGTATATCATCTACAAACCACAGAAAAGCTACAGTATTAGGTATTTTTGCATTCAGGCTTTAATCATTATATTTTATCCTGTTTTAACGGCATGTGCAAAAAAATACACAAAAGATTAATAATTTGAAATGAATTTATATAAAAATATTGAATATCTATTGAATTTCTTTTTGAAATTTTGTAAAACGCATTGCAATTTACGATACGAAATGATATGTGATTTCCTCTTTTTTATATGATTTTTTATTCTTTTTTATTAGATATTTATATGATAATCTATTACATGTATACTACGTGAATAAGAGTGAACGTGACTTAAAAAATATACAAATAAAGTCTAGTAATGTGAAACATAAATTTGTGTGGAAATTCATTATTTGTTATTAACTTTTTTATTATTGCATTTTAAAAAATTTCCTTGAAATATTCAAGCAAAATGTAATAAAATTCAAGCAAAAGCAAAGTAATTTTAGCGGATGTATGAATCAATTCATAGGAAAACCGAAATTAGAGAAATTCTTTTTCTCTAACGGCCATATTCAGCAAGCACCGTGATACCTCGAGAGTTTCCAAAAACGGAATTCACTCTCTCTCTTGACTCATCGATTTTATATTCACCAAGTGCTGGTCCAGAGTAGAAGGCAATAAGAAGAAAAACCCTACGGGTTGGAGAAGAATAAAGATGTCGAAGTTAAAATATCCAAGTGATATTGGCCAATTAATATTCGCAATAAAATTTTGTTTCATGGGAAATAGTAAAATGCCTTGCATAACACAAGATGTTTTAATTGATATTAATGCATTCAAAATCTAGAAATTAATAAACAAAACAGTTCAAAATATTAATTCATAATCAATGCTTTCATTTAATTCTTAACAAGAATTTAGCAGTTATTAGTTTGAAAGTTGTGAAATAATTCCTACAGCATGATTGTAATTAAACCTAATATCCAATAAAAAATAAAACTTTAGATAAACTATTGTTATACCGATGTGATTTTGCACTCTTTCTGATAAATAAATAGCATTCATTTCCTTTTCTTAAAAAAATGTATCTCCTAAATTTCTATTTCTTAAGAAGAAGCTTAACACCAGTAAATAAAATATTTTTGTATTGTAAAGTATCGTAAAAAAATTAATGGATTGTAAAATGTCTCTTTCAAATAATTATCCTTCCAACACATTTCTTAGCCCTTAGAATTGAAATATATTTCTGAAACTCAAAAACAAAAAACTCCTTCCATTCTCCACATTGACAAAATATTATTCTGTGCCTTGGTTTAAGATTTTTGTCTATTTAAGAGTGCTTTCAGTTTATAAATTATCAATATTAATTACAGGAATAAAAATATTCCAAATACCTCTTTCTGTGATTAACAAATTTTATCATCTTTCACAGAGAATATTTCAAACATAGTTAAGCAGCTTATAAATCAACTTTTATGCTTATACTTTTTTTAGAAATTTGAATAAAATTTATCTGAAAAATTAAAATTTAAAAGGGTTAATTCTTTGTCTACTTATTTATTTATGCAGTCTTTGCACAATTCTTAGAAATAGATTAGATACTATTGTGTGTATTCTTAATGTAAATGTTGTATAATTAAATAAAATAAGCATTTGCAAATCAGAAGAAATTAGGAGCTAAAATACATAATTCTTACAGTCAATTCTTCAGAATAAATTGCTCAGGTACAGACATTTTATGGATGTATATCTAAATGTGCATCTTTTGATCAAATCAGATTATTTTTTCTGGGTCTATTTACTTTTTAAACATTACTTTTATTCGCAATACTATCATTTTAATAAATAAAAATATTTAGAATGTAAAAAAATATTCTTAAAATAGTAAATTATTTTAAAATTTATTATTAATATTGATTATCAAATAATAATTATTACAATTTTTTGTAAAATCATATTTTGACTTAGTCTATTTCTCAACAGAAAAAATGTTTAAATCAGCTGATGCAATCAACGGAAGTTAATTTTACATAAGATTTTACTCTTACATGCAATGAAAAATATTAGATACCTATTCGGTAATAACAACAAAAGAAAATATAAGCCCGGGAAAATGCAATGTAGGTATAATTTATCTTATCTGCTCATAAATTATATGTATTATATTTTAAATGGATTAGAAATTCATATACCTTACTATAAAAGTTTTCTTTGTAATAAATATTTGTTTCAATTCAAATGACTCAAAAAATTAGGGAAAAAGTTACAAATTATTAATAAAATTAAAACTAGATTCCAATTAATTTTAAATAAAATATTTTTTTCTTTTCATCGAAAAATATTTTCTGTGCCAACATTTTAATCAAAAACCTTAAAATTACCAAAACGCGAATTGTTTTTAACTAATAACTATTAACTGTGAAGCTCCCTTTTTTTTAATCAAAACACTTTTATTCACTAAATAAAATTGTTGGCGCACAAGCGAAGAAATTCGAACAGCAGCAGCTTCCTTGTAAGCAATTCATTCCGCCCCTTACTACTGAGGAGAATGGAGCTTGACTGACTGTCAGCTCTTATTTACTTACTACTTTTTAATTGTTGTTGTTATTAAACACAAAAATAATAAAAAAAACAGATACTAAGTCCTTCGTCATTTATACACATTTTAACACTACTACAAACATTTGAATTTATGGACTAACAAAAATTTTGCATACAATAACTTGTTATACAGTTTGCATGATAAATTTTATTTTTCTCCATTTCAATTTTTAAGAAATTTATCATTTTTCAAAAAAAATTTAATTAGATTTCATACGAATTATCTATATAATATTTGAAAAAGAACAGAAATAGCAAAGTAAGTTTTTCTAACTAATACTCTGAGAGTGTTAAATACATGCAGTATTCTAAATTAATTGACAATTTATGCATATAACAGAACAGTATAAGATGGATTTGAAATTAATAAAGCATTTAAAACTTTTACTCAATATTACAAAATGTATTGTTAAATTATATTGCTTTCATTTTCTTAATAGTGTTTTCTCCAAATATAACTTCCCATGGAAAACAGAAACTACAACCATCAATGATTGTGGATAAGACATTTCATAATTGCTTACTTTTCAGAAGGAAAGTTGAGATAATACTTTCTCTGAGACAGTTTGACTAGGACTACAAAACTTCTCATAGGAATCCCATAATATATATATATATATATATATATATATATATATATATATATATATATATATATATATATATATATATATATATATATATATTATACAGAATATCTTCCCAGAATGGTTTATTTTGTATTTTCAAAAGGAATTTACAGAAATTATTACTTAAAATTATAGCTATTAAAAATATGTTTGCCATACACATTAAAGCATAAACAAATTCAATGGTTTTAGCTTCATTTTCATAGAAGATATATTATATAAAGATTTATGCTAATGAAAACTGTGCGCTTAACTACTTAAGCCCAAAAAATTTTTATATAAATTTAAAATTGAATTCGTTAAATTTAAGACTAAAGCTTTCTTTGATACAATAAAAATTAGCAATGAAAATATAAAATTCAAAAATCTACATTTATTTTTCAGAACAGCATAAAGAAATTTTATTTTAATCTGCTTTTAATAATGCATTATTTTGGGAACTGCTTTTAAAGATATTCAAAATAGTTACTTAAATTAAGTGCCAAAATAGAAAATCTGAATTAGTTTGTGCAGTTCTTTCGTAAAAATTGCCTTGATGTTCATAAAAAATAAGTAATTTGTGTGCATTTCAATTCTCATTAATATGGGTCTTGTAATTCATTGTTACTTAAAAATTACTAAAATAGACTTCAATATGAATGAAAATCGAAATCAATCAGAAATAAGATCTATATATTTTTTTTCCCAATTTACGAAGGTATATATTAAGGATGACTTGAGGATTATTTTAAGAAAAACTAACTGTTATACCATTAAAATAATTGAATCCAAAAGTGATTTTTGTTTTTGCATTAATGAATTTATCCCAGATATGATTTAGAACTTCATCGCATGCAATTAACTTTAAATTAAGTGGTTTAAAAATGTTTGCTGGTATGTAAATGGATGCTATTTAGCTATTATTTAATTTATTATTTATGACATTAAGTTTCAAGATTGTTGTTATACAGCTTTATTGGATTCGCTCTAAAAGTGTCATTGACTTTTCTCCCATACGCATAGCTTCCGATTCTAACAAACATAAAAAATTATTTAAATGGAATAAAATATTTTATGGGAGATAGTAAAAATTTTCTGTTACAAATCTTAATGATGTTTAGTTTAAGGAAATATAAAATAATTATTTTAAGATTTTAAAAATGAATTGAGCTGCAATTTTTTCAGTCAATTTTGTAAAATTTACAGAAGAAAACAAAAATTGTAGTTAATATCTTGTTATTATTAATTTGAAGTATATTTAGATGTTTAAATACTGTTCTTCACATAAGGTTTTTGCTTGTACTCTCAATTCCCTTAAGTTTTTAGATTTGGAGAATAAAATATTTTGATAGTTCCTTTTTGGCCTGAAATATAACAATCCCATTCATCATTTTATATGAAAAAGGAATTGAAAGTTGTTATAGACACAACAACTTTCAATTCTAACGACATTCTTAAATAAGGAAAAAAATAGGTAAATCTGATTCAGACTGATTGATTAAACACTGCAGATTTAAAGATTTTCTACATAAAATAAATGGTCTTTAAAACAGCACAAGGAAAACGACTCTCTATTTTCTAAGTGGACAATATTTGAATCACAAAATAAATTTCAACTGAATGCTTAAGAAATTAATTTTAATATGGTTATTTTCTTTCAAAATAAATATAAATAAAGTCTTCATTTTTCTCGCGTCTTTATAATACACTACTGGCCATTAAAATTGCTACACCAGGAAGAAATGCGGATAACAAAATGATTATTTATTGGACAAATATATTATACTAGAAATAACAAGTGAGTTAATTTTCAAAAAATTTGGCAGGATAGATCCTGAGAAATCAGTACCCAGAACAGCCACCTCTGGCAGTAATAACAGCAGTTATACACCTGGGCATTGAGTCAAACAGAGATTGGATTGCATGTACAGGTATAGATGCCCATGCAGCTTCAACACGATGCCACAGTTCATCAACCGTAGTGACTGGCATTTGGTGACTAACCAGTCACTCGGCAACTATTGACCAGACGTTTTCTATTGGTGAAAGATCTGGAGAACGTGCTGGCCAGGGCAACAGCCAAACATGTTCCGTATCAATGAAGGTCCGTACATTACCGGCAACATGCGGTCGGGCATTATCCTGCTGAAACGTAGGGTTTCGCAGGGCTCGAATAAAGGGAACAGCCACTGGTCGTAACTCACTAGAAATGAAACGTGCACTGTTCAAAGCACCGTCAATGCGAACAAGAGGTGACCGAGACGTGTATCCAATGGCACCCCATACCATCACGCCAGGTGATGGGCCAGTATGACGATGACGAATGCACGCTGCCAGTATGCGTTCACCACGATGCCGCCAAACACGGATGCGACCATCATGATGCTGTACACAGAACCTGGATTCATCTGAAAAGATGACGTCTCGCCATTCGTGCGCCCAGGTTCGTCGTTGATCACACCATTGAAGGCGCTCTTGTCTATGACGCAGCGTCAAGGGAAGCCACAGCCATGGTCTCCAAGCTGAGATTCCATGCTGCTGCAAACGTCGTCGAACTGTTCGTGCAGACACTTGTTGTCTTCCAAACGACCCCGTTTCTGGACTTACGGCTCGTGACGTGGTTGCACGATCCATTACGGCCATGCGGATAATATGCTTGTTTTCTCGGCTGCTAGTGATATGTGGCCGTTGAGATCCCGCATAGCGTTCCGTATTACCGTCCTGAACCCATCGATTCCATATTCTGCTTACAGTTATTGGATCTCGACCGACGCGAGCAGCAATACTGCGATAAGATAAACCGCAATCCCGGTACGCTACAATTCGACCTTTATCAAAGTCAGAAACGTGCTGGCACGCATTTCTCCTTCTTACACGAGGCATCACAGCAACTTATCAAAAGGCAACAACGTTCAAATGCAATTTGTGTATGAGGAACCGGCTGAACAATTTCCTCATTTAAACACAATGTAGGTGTCGCTACTGGCGCCTGCTTTGTCTGAAAGCGCTGAAAAGCTAATCATTTGCATATCACAGCACCTTCTTCCTTTCGTATAAATTTCACGTCTGTAGCATGTCGCCTTCTTAGTGTAGCAATTTTAATGGCCAGTAGTGTAATAAACTTTATATTACATAAATTTTCCATTTAAAGAAATTAAGATAAAATAAGGAAATAAGCTCAATTTTACAACTTTTAATGTATCACTTCTAATGTAGCAGTACATTTCTAATTTTGTGCTTAAATCATATAATTTTAAGTTATAAATTTTAATCTATTTTATTGTGATTATATATTGATAAATAGCATGATAAAAGATTTTACGTTAGTACCTCTGATTAAATCACTTTTAATAATTTTGTGAAACTTGATAATTTATTTTGCACAATTTTATCGTTTGAAATATTACTGTGACAAAAAAAAAAAATTCATTTATTAACGTTTTGTGACTTTATGGTAAATATCTTTAAAAATATATTACTGTTAACAGTAAACTTAAAGATATTTTTATGCACAAATAAAATAAATATCCTATTAAAATGAATAAATTTTCAAAATTGTAGTTTCATAAAGGTACAACAAAATGTCATTTTATCAGTTAATTGTTATTTTTAAAAGAGAACTAATTACTATTAATGATTTTGTACATTAGAGCAGACAAAACAAAGATTCTCTAGTAATTAATTGTTTTATAAAGCGTTTTATCATATTTATGCTAAAAATGATGTAATATATTCTTTTAGTAGTTAACTAATTAAATTTTTCCCTTTTGAATCACTAACGTGTTTTATCGTGTTTTTCCATTATATAAATCAATTTGCAATTTTATTAAAAGGAGCTTTTAGGGTTTTTTTTTTCAATGTGTTTTTTCAAAAAATTTCAATTCCTGTGCAATCGAGATTACTCTAAATTATCTTAAATTCCAAAAAAAAATTTTTTTTTCAAATAGATTTTATTGTAGAATATTACATTAAAAATAAAATAAAATAATTTTTATTTAAAAGTTATATTTAAAAATTTATTAATAATTCTAGATTTCTATACTTTTGGTCTGAATATAGAAACACTTTTGATAAAAATTGGTACAACTGCGACATAAAAAAATTTAAAAGTCGCTTGGGAAATTATTTTTATTTGAGTGAAGTTAAAATTTTAAATACTAAAATTTTATGTTACATTCAGTATATAAATGTATCAAAAGATATATTATTATTAATTTTTTATTTAAATTACAAAGTTAAATTTATTTAAAAAGTATTTGTGTGTGTTTTTGTTTCTAAAAACTGTCATTATGTTTCGTAAATTCACGTACCCAGCAAACACAAGCCCATCGGCATCCTGATGAGTCGATATCGGCAGTGTCGGGTATGACGGTTCGACATCAAAACTTTGTACTTCAATGTTATCGGGAACAAGTGTTGGTCCTAATGCGGCTAACTGACAGCAAATTGTGAATATCATCTGCAGATACAGCTCTGATACATGCTTTTCGATTCTGAGCCGCATTGGTGAGGAATTGTTAAAGTTGCCATCAAATTTTCTCATAAATTAAGACTTCCTTGTTAGAAATGTAACAATGGCAAAAGAAATGAAAGTTATTTCATTGAGGAGAGCTTTTTGTCTTAATATTATCGCATTTTTTAATATTCACACTGATTAATAATAAAGTTATACTTGCTATTGTGAAATAATTATTTCATGAAAAATATTTAACGAATATTTTGAAAATTTCAGTAAACAAATATTTTGAATGATGAGTTCTTAGTTTAATACTCATATAAATAATATATTTATGATATATTGAACAGTTACATTAAGTTCTCAAGTATAAAAAATATTTTAGGGTAGCCTAATGGTCAGGTCCTTCCTTCAGTTCGATTCTCAGTGACGCCAAAGATCTACCGAGTACACGTGATACACGTTAACTCTGTGGAATCGAAAGTCCTGTGGTCCTGTGGTAGGTCGTTGAGCAGTTACCAGGGCTGTAATAGTCTGGATAAATTTTTCCTTCAAATCAATGTCAAAATGGAGGGAGTGGATCCTCTGGGGGGCGCCATCTATCAGAGGAGTTTAGAACAAAGTTGTGCAGTGCTTTCTGGTGCTCTGATTGAATGAAAGATGCAACTTACTGACTTAAATTGGCATAGCCAGCAGCTAGCGAGCTTGACTAGTCTAAGTGTCATAAATAACAACTACAAAAATATTTTAAACACACATTTTACTTCTATTAAAAATATAGCTTTTGATGTCTATCAAAATACGTGAATCCAACAGCTTTCTCATGTGTGTAAACACTACACAGGAAATTTTAATTTCATTTAAAAAGAAATATAATTGAAGGTATTTAAAATACCTGTTTTATAAATATTACAACTAATATTCAATAACCATTATGAATTTTCTATTTGTAATTGTTAATATTGAGGCAGTAAGTGAAACTTCTTTTAGAGGATTTTTTTTCTGTAATGCACGAGATAGCTATTTTAGACGAAATCTTAAATGCAACATGGATGAGCAGCACACGTATTATTGCAATGTCGGTCATTTCATATTTGCCGACGGTATCGCAAGCATTCGCTCCACACATGAAATGGCATTGGCAAGGCAAATAGTCATGCAACCATCATGATGCTGCACACTGAACCTGGATTCATCTGAAAAGATAACGTCTCGCCATTCGTGCGCCCAGGTTCGTCGTTGATCACACCATTGAAGGCGCTCTTGTCTATGACGCAGCGTCAAGGGAAGCCGCAGCCATGGTCTCCAAGCTGAGATTCCATGCTGCTGCAAACGTCGTCGAACTGTTCGTGCAGACACTTGTTGTCTTCCAATGACCCCGTTTCTTGACTCACGGCTCGTGACGTGGTTGCACGATCCATTACGGCCATGCAGATAATATGCCTGTTTTCTCGGCTGCTAGTGATAGGTGGCCGTTGAGATCCCGCATGGCGTTCCGTATTACCGTCCTGAACCCATCGATTCCATATTCTGCTAACAGTCATTGGATCTCGACCGACGTGAGCAGCAATACTGCGATAAGATAAACCGCAATCCCGGTACGCTACAATTCGACCTTTATCAAAGTCAGAAACGTTCTGGTACGCATTTCTCCTTCTTACACGAGGCATCACAGCAACTTATCACCAGACAACAACGTTCAAATGCAATTTGTGTATGAGGAACCGCCTGAACAATTTCTTCATTTAAACACAATGTAGATGTCGCTACTGGTGCCTGCTTTGTCTGAATGCGCTGAAAAGCTAATCATTTGCATATCACAGCACCTTCTTCCTTTCGTATAAATTTCACGTCTGTAGCATGTCGCCTTCTTGGTGTAGCAATTTTAATGGCCAGTAGTCTATTATACAATCAATTACATTTGGAATAAATAATTCATTTAATGAAGATTTCTAACTAAAATTATTTTATAATCTAAGCATTTTATTTTGTTATTTGGTATTAGAATATTTGTTATAAAATGCTTTTTTTTTTTTAATTTATAATTATTTTGGTTAACGAAGTGTTAATTATTTTTAATGGTTAATATTGAACATATATTTAAATCATTCAATACTGTAATTTTAAGCTAAAAATGTATAAATAAGTATCATAGAATCCACTATACATATGGAATAAATGGAACTAGTTTAGTATCCCCATATATTAGCGAACGCCTCGAATTTTTTCGTCGCCAAGCTAAGCGCGCGTTTATTAACACTGGAAATTTTTCTGAAGTTCGATCGAAACATAAGCACATACTTTAGAAAATATTAAAACATATTTTAGAACAATTTTAGAAAATTTAAAAAGGGAAATAAATATAAATGATGAATTTATTTGAAATGAAGTTAAGCTGATAAGCCGATTGGTATATTTGTTTCGACATTTTATTCGTTGTCACCTGTGTCACATTTCAGGAAAAAAAAGTTTTTTTTTCTAAATATATACACTTTATAAAATTTAAAAAAAGCATGCAGAAGTTATTTTTTCATATATATATATACATTTTTTAAAATTTAAAAAAAAAACATGAAAAAAGTATTTTATTAAATATGTACACTTTTTAAGTAAATAGAGATGAAACACGAATACAATAAAAAAAATACATGTAAGAAATAGAATTTAAATAAAATAAATGAATAAATAAAAATATATATGTATATAATAAATAAACCAAATAAAAAGAAATAATGTAAAAGAAATTGTAAGAAAGAAAAATTTACGATGATTGGACGCTGGAGACAAGGAAACACAACAGAGGGAAAATCCCCTAATTGCAAACAGAAGACAAATGGCTTCCAAATGCAAAAGAAACGTAGAACAAAGAAACTCGAAGTTAAACTTAAATAACTGTTGCCACTGAAAAGAAACACATCTATAACATAAAAATTATGTAAAACACGAGAAAAACGAAAACTGACAACAAAAAAGTAAAGAATAGTAACAAAAACTGAATTTGGCAATTCTACAATAAAAACAAAAACTAAAATCAGCAACACTACGATCAAAACAGTGGGCGCCAGATTTGGCGAGAAATCATATATGGGGATACTGAACTTATACCGAATAAATAATTCATTTAATTAAATTTCCTAACTAAAATTATATAATCTAAGCATTTTAGTTTGTTATTTGGTATTAGAATACTTATTATAAAATTGTTTTTTTTTAATTAAAATTATTTTGATTAATGAAGTGGTAATTATTTTTAATGGTTAATATTGAAGATATATTTAAATCATTCAATGTTGTAATTTTAAGCTAAAAAGATGTGTAAATAAGTATTATACAATCAATAATTCCATATGAAATAAATGAATCATTTAATCAAGAAACTAAAATTATTTTATGAGCTAAGCATTTTTAGACTACTTGTTATGTATATTGAATTTACAATTATTTCGAATGGTTAATATTAAAATAATTGAACATATATTGCTTGTTTCTAAAAAATTTATCTTTCTTATACAATTATATTGTTGATGTGAAGTAAATAATATTAAGTTTTATTTATTCTTGAGTTCTTAATTTGGTGCATTGCATTTTAAATATTCTATAATAATTTGTGAACATACTTGGATATAAAGTCTCTCTTTTGCTTTAATTAAGAATTAAAAGAAAGTGCACATCGATTCTGTTTCACATTTTATGGTATTCATTATTGTATATTATCTAGTATTAATTTTCAATTAGAAAATTGAATTGAAAGGAAAGGAAATTTTTAAGTTGATATAAGATTTTTTTTTATTTATTCTCAGATGTGACATGAACTTAATTTGAAATAAGATTATATTTTACTGCAAGGTAAATAATGATTTCAGTTGTAAAATTAAATCGAAATTCACTAGATTAGGAATGATAATAAATTAGATATACTTTATAATTTAATATAAAATTAGAATATAGAGGTTAAAGAACAATATTTTAGACTTATTTTTTTAATAGACGTTTCGAATATAGAACTGTTGAACATGGCATTTCTGATGAAGGAGGATTTACGCTGTTTGGTGGAAGAGCTTGGCGAATATCCCACTATGAAAAATTTTTTAACTTAAAAATCTGATCACAGGTAGTAAAGCTTATGATGAAGAGTTGGTAAGAGCTTTCTTCGAAACTGTTATTAACGATAGGAAAGGAAAAGAGCTAAGAGAAGCTAAAACTAGAGAAAGAGAAATGGAATTCGAACTTGAAAAATTAAGGATCGAAACTCAGAAAGAGAAAATTTTGCTCCCGTTTCCAGAAACTAATTTCGGTCCATGCCACGAGTTAGTCAAAGTTAGATCTAAAGACAGATGACATAGTGATGTATTTATCCCTCTTTGAAAGACAAGCGAAGAGAATAGGAGTAGATTCCAGGGATTGGGTAATAAGCCTTTTAACTTTAATACCATCTGATATTGTCCAACTTATCGCGAGAGAATCTGAAGAGGATTTTGAAGATTATGCTTACATTAAGAATATTTTATTAAGGAGATTCAAAATGAATCCAGAAAGTTTTCGTAAAAAGTTTATAATGCATCCAAAATCTCCTGATAAATCATGGAAGGACTTTTCTTTCGAGATTTAAAATTATTTTCAAGAATTGCTGGAAGGGTTAGGAATTAGTGATTTTGCAGGTTTGAGGTATTTAATGATAACTGATTAGATTAAAAAGAAAGTACCTGCTGAAGTCAGAGAACATTTTGTGAACGAATGGACCAAAATGACATCCCCTTCCTAATTAGCCGAGAAGCTGGACACATATGAAAGTATCCGAGCTGATAGGAAAAAGGTCTGTTTCCAAAGAAAAATTTGAGAGATGTCAACATCTCAGTCTCACATAGATAAAAGGAGTAAGCCACAAACAGCAGGAAATCTCAAAAGTATAATGGAAGATCAGATTCGCAGCTTATAATCCAACTTGTTACTCATGTGGTGTAGAAGGTCCCGCTTTTGTTTTAACAGGAATTCTAGTCAGACAGTTCACACTAACACTGTCAGGACTACGGCTTCAAATAATATTTCTGAGCCAACTGTTTTAACAGCTAAAATAAGTACCCCTTATCGGTTGAAACGAAAAGGAATGTGGACGAGCACAAAATCCTAAATATCAGGTGTGGCGAAAAACTTTTGAGAGGTTATTTTAGATTCAGGTGCCTAAGTATCAGTAGTACGAGGTGATCTAATTAAACACATGTATTCTGAGGGCGAGGGGAGAATTGGAATTGAGTCGGAATTCGGAGAAAAAGAAGTAACACCCTTAAGGCTCTTCCAGACCTACGTGAGAACTTCTGTTGTCTTGTCGCCCATCTGGTGTTAGTTCTCAAAGCTTGTAGAGGGGAGTATCCCAAACATTATTATTGGTTGAAATTGCTTGTCAATCAATCCTTCGAAGTTAGGGAGTCTGCCAGAATTGGCGAGTTATATCGGGAAAAATTAAAGTACTAACGCCATAAAAACAGCCAAAAAGAGAGTTTTAAATTTGCTCCTAACAGATGTTTACCTCAAATTACCCTCAGGTTTCTTAGAATAGGGGTGGGGGAAAGTGGGTCAGTACAAATGCTCAACGAACTGACACCGGAATTACCTGTTGCTGTCTTATGGAAAATGAGCTGCCAGAGATTCTAAAGAAAATATTATTTATTTATATTTTAGAGTTCGGTTTTTATTATTCGCACTAAAATATATAAAGACAAATTGCAAGTGTTGAGTGATTTTACAGTTACTAATTAAATTGTCAAAAATGATTATCAGAATTCAAATAAAACCTAAAATACTATATGAATGATTAAAAAAATATTTTTTAAGTGCTTTGGTTCAATTTGATTTTATGAGACTTGATCCATTGACATAAGATGCTTTTGAATATGAATGCAACAAATAATTAAAAACTATTATTTTCAAAACTAACTCAATATAAAAATATTTAATTTTTTTCAAGTTTTTTTTTAAACTAACACACACACACACACACACACACACACACACATATATATATATATATATATATATATATATATATATATATATATATATATATATATATATATATATATATATATTCTAATTATATAAAAATAGATGAAATGATTATATAAATAATTACAGTTACAATATATATTTTTATGAAAATAACGTTACGATTTTCTATCTATCTATATAATCGTATCGTAATTTTCATAAAAATATTGTAACTGTAATTATTTATATAATAATCATTACATCTATTTTATATAATTAGAATTACTTAGAGCTTGAAAGAGAGATTCATCTCTTATCTTTCATCTCACAAGTCCCTAACTTTATTCCTCTATATAAATAAAATTAACTAAGTTATAATTAGAAGTACACGTTTTTTAAAAACTTGATATTCTGGTGTAAAATGTGTTGTGAAATTTACTTAATTCTGAAGATTTTAAAACTCTTCAGTTATTTTATTAGATATTTTTCCCTGGCTTCATAAAAACAAAATTAGATTAGCACTAAATATGCCTTATAAAAACACACAGGTAAATTAGATTAAAATAAGTTTAGAGTAAAATTGTGAGAAATATAAATTAGGTTTATATTTGTCAACGAATAATCAAATGCAGATACAACTTATAGCATTCGAGAAAAATATAATTTCATTGTAATGCGAATAAAATATAATACAATTTCATGAGCATATGGGAAATTTAGTGAATACCTTGAAATATATATGAGGTAAAATAGTAATTAAAATAAATCTTTTAATAAAGTAAAGAAATGCTTGAGCAATTCACATTTCATGAAGGAAAAACAGAAACTATAAATATATATATATATATATATACACACACACACAAACACTCTATATACAAACATAAACATACAAATTCATATAGTTAAACTTTCATTTTTTTGGATTTTAATTTTTCAGCTTTTTTTTTTTTTTTTTTTTTTTTGTTTGCTCCTCAATTATATAAGTTGGATTTCTTATGTCCATTGATCTAGGATAACGTGGATCAATGATTAGTTCTGGCAAAAGACAGTCAAAATAAAAATAATTTAATTTAGTTTTCATTTGTGTCTCCCAAAATACATCATTTCTAAAAATAATTTTCTAAAAATAGTTTTATTTCCTCTTGGGGACCAAATGGCAAACCAACAAAAGTTTCTTTTACTAATATGTAATTGGCCTTGAATTTGATAGTAAAATTTATGACTTTTATTTATGCCATTAATTTCTTTTGTTTTTCCATCTTTTTGCCAGAAATTGAATTTAGATTTCTTTATAAATTCATTGGGATGTATATCGCGACATGTATATGGGCAATTAATTTCAACAATACACTCTTTGCCAATTATTCCATCTTTCGTGGCAGCTAAATGAGGCAAATTTTAATCTATGAATATCCCACATGGTTCTATTTTAAGTCCTATTTCTTTTTCTAGTTCGAGAAAAGTTTTTTCATGAATAATACCGTATAAAATTGCTTCATTTTTTACGTTAGAGTATAGTATTGTTTTTACTAAATTTTGGCATCCTGTAGAGGGTAACTTACGACATACAGCACCAAAATTCGACGCTGTCAATCGAATTCTTCTTTCCTTTCTTCAAACAGCATTCTCACTTTGAAGTACAGTAGCTCTTTCTAAATCTTCTCTTTCTTTCAAAGTAAGAGCAAGATTAGTCAATAATTTCGATTTTTTTTTCTTCGTATTCATTAGATAATAAATCTGGCTTTTCAGCACCTGGGCCATAATTTTTGTCGGGACCTGAAAAAATATTTGCTAATTTCCTAGTCTTTGACTTATTTTTTGCTTTACTTAATTTATTTATTCTTTTATTTTCAAACTGATTGCAGTATTTACCTGGTGACTTATATATTAAACTGACTTATATATTTCATTCGATTTCCTTGTAGTGGAAAGATGAAGTTTACTTTTCGTACTGTAATCATTTTTTTTTCATGTTTAAAATAGACTAATTTTACAGATTTTAATTAATGAGAAAAATATCCAAATACATTTAAAATGGTAAAAGTGTTGAAATGAATTTACGAGAATTTTGAATTTTCGGAAAACAGCATTCAACATCATTTGAGAAACGCGTCAAAGTGAATAATATGTTCAACAGAATCTTGTGGTTGAATAGTTTGGAATGGCTGCATTAGAAAGCTGTTTGGAGACGGTATTGTACGGCGTATCCCATCTTAGTGACAATAAGGTGATTGATGATTTAATTATTAGTGTAGCCATACAGAGAAAGAGAAAGTCGTTAAATCACACTATTTCTAGACTAGTCACTTTGAGCATATCTAATTGATTCTCAATCTCCTTCCTGATATTCTCTCTCAAGCATTTCTACTCGAACATCAATACTACGAGTATAACTTCAGTTACATATTTTATATCGCCTTAAGTGCTACAGGATATTTATTCATTCTTTTGATATTTTATTACTTTTATTCCTTTTTTTGTCAAAAATAATGTCATTTGCGTTGCGCAGGACAATATTCTTCTAAAATAAATTTCGTGAGCATAAAATGATGCCCCTAAGAGCATTGATGTCATCTGTATTGTAGTGTGTTGTAATGTATTGTTATCGTTCGTTTGGTTATTGAAATGCTTTTATGTTTTTCCGCTGAAGTTATACTACAAACCCAATTCTTTTTTCAAAGATATATATAATTTTTCAAATTTAAAGTGTTTAATTTCTTATCAGACGCAATATGCTGGTATCGTATGCTTATTAATTATACCTTATAATGTATTTTTTTTCATGAAATAAGTTGAAAATAAAATTAAATGTCCAAATGTTTGTAAAGGTAAAAACTCAATAATTTTGGAAAATGATTAAAAATCAAATTAAAATATTTGTCTCACTATTATTCTAATAAACTTATCGTTCTTATTATTAGATATTTTATTTTATAAGAAATATATATGTATATATGTATATACATATATGTATATATATATATATATGTATATATATATGTATATGTATATATATATGTATATATATGTATATATATATGTATATATATGTATACATATATATATGTATATATATATATATATATACACATATATATATGTATGTGTGTGTGTCTATTGTAAAATACATTTTTTTACATCTTCACACATAAAGTAGTTTAAATTTTTAATACATAGTCTTATTTCAAAATCGTAGTATATAATATAATTGAACAAGGTAACGCAAAACAGCTTATAATATTTCATTTTGAAAATTTACTTAAATAAAAATAATCAAAGTTGATTTAAAAGTACATATCATAGCTACTTTTCCAACGCTAATAAACAGAAATCTAACATGCATTATTTACAGATGCCTTTTCTATTTCATGAGTGAGAAAAGCTAATTTGTCTTGCTCGATTTGGAATTGTTTGCTAACCGCAGGATAAAACAGGAGGAATCATATGGGGAGAAGTTTTTCTCAGAAATTCCTCCCTCTTTAGGTTACCGTAGTGAAGTAGGAAACTCAGCCAAGTTTGGCTTTAAAAATTTTCCAGTTTCATAGGTGGCGTTGTGTACAGAGGTGGATTTTCAGAAATAAGAATGAGTTTGATTTGTAATCAAAATTCGTATCAAAATAGTAATGCAATCAAAAATATTTTTAGCTTAAAAAAAACAAAAATGTTCATTTTGTGACTGTACGGAGAAAAAAATGAAATATCTTTAAACCAAATTTTGTACAGCCTCAATGAAATTAGAATTTTTTTAAAATTTACTTGGATGGAGATTTTTTTACATTTTAAAAATATTTGAAAAAATTTTAAACGCTAAAAATGGTCGTCGAAGTGACAGTAGCTCTGTTTTTTGTAATTTGCAAAAGACTGGAAGTTTCTATCGTAAAAATAGCACTTGTGAAACATTAAAATATTATCCATAGGATTAACATAGGATTCAATTTTCCCCAACGGAGGTCTAGCAGGGCCTTAAGGGGAATCCTTCCTCAAAATAAATCTAGAAATGAGCTTCAGCGCCATCTAGCCTAGTTGTTTGGGGATATTTCCGTAAGCAGAACTGTGGCGCAAAATGCTTCGCCAATATGAACTATTGGCATATTCACTACCGATACCTATGTATAGTAAACCTAAGCACTCAAAGAGGCGTGGTCATATTTAACTATTAAAAGTAGCCTTTCATCTTAACTGGTTTGTAAAAGTTTTACGGGAATGGAAAGCGATAATGGAAAAAGATTTATATTCACACACACACACACACACAAATATAAATCTAATTTTTTATTTTAAAGATGAGTTTATCTAATTTTTGTTAGATTTTTTTCCCTATGTCTTCAAAGTGTTTTAATGTAACCAAAATTTATATTAATTATTTTGTATTCATATAAAAATTTTATAGATTTTTATATTTTTTATATATCAAATAATTTCGTCATATATGATATTAGTGATTTACGTAAGCTTAAAGGTTTATATAAATCACCACCATTATACATGGCTAATTTTATTGGGAATTGCTTTTAAAATAACAGGATCAGAAATTATTTTTTCTGTTTCAGCAGTTAATAATCTATTATGCATAACATTTTGTCAGTGGAATATTTTTTCGTTTTGCTACCTTTTTCAATAAGATAAAATTCTTTTCCTGGAGATCATGGATATATTAATAAACATATCTCTGAAATTTTTAAAATTTAATTCCAGCTTTATGCCTGCTGTGAAATAATTGAAATTAATCAAGCTTAGATTTATTATTCAAATCATTTATAAAGGTGTAGATTAATTTCTTTTTAGAAAGATAGCAACGATAATCTAAACCACAACATTGTTAATGTTCAACACAATTAAAAAGTATTAAATGCTTAAGATAAAACTTATACTTTATTTTGTCGTAAAACCAGAAGTTACAATTAAATTTATTATGAATTGCAAACGTTATATAGTTAATATTATCATTTACCACATCTCAAATATTGGTACTAATTATTTTTTTAAGGAAATTGAAATTCCTATCTGATGATTTTCTAAGCTGTTGTCTTATAAGAAACATTTTACAGTGATTAAGAAATTGAATACTTATAACTAGATATTAAATAATGTAATTATAAAAGAATGATTTAAGATAAAAATTTGACAATGGAACATCTCAATAATTAGTGAAAAACTACAATAATTTTAATGCTTTCTTTCTAATTCACTTACAATGTATATGTGTATAGACTACATATAAAATACGAACATGTATGAATTAAATTTGTTAGTTAAAACCAAGAAAAAATACAAATCCCATGTTTAAATTTCTCAGAAACTATAGAAAATCTAAATTTTTAAACTTTTTATTATAGTTTATAGTATATGCAATAATTAAAATGTATATTGAAATATATTATGATCACCATAAATAATAATAACTTCAGTATAAGATTATTTATGAACTGCTCTTTTGTATTAATCCTTTCCTCCACATTATTTTAAAATACAGAAATTAATTTTACAAAAATAAAAATATTAAAAAAAATTTCGTCAATCAACTTGATCGATCTAAGGAGTTTAAAGGACATGATGGGATATTATGACTATTATTCTTCAAAATTTATGGGGAAGAGGACATTTTATAATAATTATTTGTTGGCAATTGTGTTACTCCAAATATAAAAACTATTATTCATGAATATTTCAATCACATAATTTTTAATCATTTTCATTTGTTATCTCCGATGTAATGAAAATCTTATTACAGCTTAGACCATTAAAATAATTATGTTGGAAATTTGTTATTTCTGTGTGAATTAAAAATCATCAGTATAATGGATTTTTTATTTTGTGAATTGATTTTATGTATTGTTTCTTTTTATATTTTATCAAATATTTCTCAAGCTTTATGCATGGATAGAATCTCAATTCTTCCTGCATACCTTAAGAAACGCGTCTCGTCCCTATTATGCAATATAATCATGTTTACATAACATTAATTACTCTTAAACAAAATAAAGTTGCAATTATTTACTCTTAAGCAAAAGTTGCAATTATTTATTAAATTAGTATAGTAATAACTATGGAAATTCAAGTATCCGTTTACTTTTGCTTTGTGGAGGAAAATCGTGAATTGTGTGTGGAGTGATCGAGAATACTCTGTTATAATTAAAGTATCCCCGCATAAGTTTTTGACAACATTTTAATATATTTTCAATAACAGCACGGTAGTGCATTATTTTTCAGTGCATATTTTAAGCTAAATTAATTTTTTAATACGTAAAAACAAAAACTAGGTTAAACAATCATATATAAGTGAAATGTTATATAAAAAGTCGTGAAGTTCTTATATAGAATGTAACTGAATTCACTATAATTTTTTGAAGCATTCTTATACATATTCCTGCCAATTAGACAACGGCATATCAAAATCTGATGGTATCGGGTGCGAAACGTTATTTTGACACTCCTAAATTTAAAAAAAAAAAATTTCATTTGACCGTAAAAAAGACATGCATCCAAAGACTAAAAATAAGGCCTTAATTTTTTTTTTTTTTTTTTTTTTTTTTTAAGAGTGAAGGGATTGAGCCATCTGTTCCAAAAAACACGGTCTTGCGATTTAATTATCATTGTGAAGCCTTTTCAAAGTACTTTGACATCTCATTGATAACCGCTGTTTAAAGGATACACTGCTTATTCGGGCTATGTTATTGATATAAAAAATAAACTTAGACTCTTAGACTGATCTTCCTGATCACATTTTTTGATATAATTTTGATATGTCTAATTACACTCTTTTGTTTTCAAAACCGATTTTCACAAGCAATTCAATCTGATTTCGCATCGCCATTAAGATGCCTGATTTATAAAACTCTTTGACTTCACTAATTTCACCATATTCCAATTTTAAATACATTGTTTTTTTTTCCGGAATGAATGCGTATAAATGTTTGACAGTCTTAAAATCCTTGAAAAACATATTCAAAAAAGAAAAAAGAATTCATTCACAAATCCAACTATTTTACATAAATGAAAAAAATATATCTTTACGACGAATACTGTTGAATTCCTTGAAAAATAGGCATAACAATTTAATACCATTATCAAAATAATTTAAATTCATTCATAATTTAATTCATTTATAATTAAAAGTAACTTATGCGAACAGCATTTGTACTTATACATTTTGATAAAGACGATATTTTTAATTCTAAATGTAATAAGTTTATTTTTAAATAGTGATATTTTTTATGACCCTGATACATCTGATAAATTTTAATAATTTTATTGTTCCCTTTCAATTTTAATAATTTGTTGTCAAAACATGCATATTTCACTCATTGAATTTTCTGCTTCCAAATTGTTGAAAGCATATTAAAATAAACAATTTTTACATCATTATACTACTACAAACCCATTTTTTGATCACTTATTATTCATGTTTTAAAATCCGATTGATAAATATATCAAATTTTGTAATTTTTCGCTTTATGTTGGTGTTAACTCTAATATTTTTCGCTTTATGTTGAGGTCTTCGATTTTTACTGCACTTTTATGACATAATACATACATAGATGAATTAAATAAAGTAAATCTAAGTTTTTTCGTTAAGAAACGTACATTGATATTATATATATATATATATATATATATATGGATTATGGCTCATTTTAAATGCAAGGAGCGCATAACAACATTAATAAGATGGAATTATCTTTCTTTTAATTTCAACTACTGGCTGTTTAAAACGGTGATTGGACGCTTTTTGTAACATTTTAAAATAGACATTTGTTATTTTTTTTTTTTTTTTTTTTTTTTTTGTTCAGGAGAAATTAGGAAAAACTTGAACTTTAGCTCATTTTAAATGCAAGGAGCGCAGACCTCTTAGGTTTCCCTGAATTCATTATTCTTCATTATATTCTTTCAATTTATTTAAAACTCCAACTTTAAATTATGTTTCCTTTAAAAACAAAGCTGTCAAACATAGTTATCTTTTCAATATCTAATTATTTAATGTTTGTATAAATTTAGAGCACACTTTTGCAGATATATCTAATGAAAGTTATGAAATATGTTAACTAAAAATATTGTGAAATAACATTGCTAAAAGTTAGAATTTATATATATAAATAAATTTAAATAGTGATTAAATAATCCTTGTTAATGATTTAAAAGCTAAACTGAAAAATCATCTAATAGTTTTTTTTTTATCTTAAAGCAATAAAATTAGACATATTTAAGAAAGAATTATTTGTTTGATTTATTTTGAAATTTGTAAAGAATTTCAAAATAAACTCACAGAGAACTCAACAAGCCCTTTCTTTTCTTTTCATGGTATTGAATTGAATGATACTGAAATTAAATTTTTTTTACTAAACGATTATATTATTGTATTGAAAATTTATTAACACTAATATTAATTGCAAAAAAGGACAGTATTCAATTTAGTTGATAGTTGTTTAATCTTGAATTGAATTTGAAAAAATAATAATTTGATTCTTTGTAAGTCTACTTTAAGGAATATCATAATAAGAGTAAGTTTGCTAAACTACCAATTGTTAGTGAAATCGAGTAACATGGCTATCGAAAACGATCTTGAAAAATATGGAAAAGGTAAAAATCAACAGAAATATGCATTTGATCAATGTATTCAGTCAACAACTTGAATAAACACCCTTATTCCTTGAGAAATATTAAAATTATTCCTTATTTTCAAATTTGTTCAAAATTTGCTTTTTCAAAAATCAGTCATAATTTCCTTTTTTAAGCATTGTAACATTTCTTTTCTATTAAAAACTAAAATTTTTTAACATTTAGATATCTGGATAATCGGGAGTTTACTGTCTCAAATATTCATAACAAGTATATAACTTATAATTAACAAGTATTGTGTGTGACCTAATTGATTAATTTAACCTAATTAATTACTTAAAATTTGAGTGCAAAATCTTCCAATTCAATTTTCTGAAGCATAAAATGTATTATTACAACAAATAAGAAACAAAATTTCCCTTGGCATATTTTGTGCTACCTTTTCCTTGGCATTTATGAGAAATATATTTACTTCTTCTAAATTAAAAAACCTATACTAAATCTAGAACTCTTTATTTTGAAAATTAAATCATTGGAACAATGTTAGTCTTTTTATTCCCGCAATTTCTTGTTCGGAAAAAGCTCCTACTCCCGCGTGAGAGAACAGTACACACACACATTTCTACCTCCTCCCTTCCTCCTTACTGAAAGAGTGTCTTTTGCTCCCCGCTCTACTGTTACTCGAAGATTTCACCGAGACGAATCTATATTTTCCGAGAATGAATTCCCACGCGAAGTCAGCCATAACTTTCTGGAACAAGTGTTTACCATAAAATGTTAAACTTTTCGATGAACATTTGATTTTTTTTTCCTATGCATAATTTTGAAATATTAATAAAATTTGAAAGAAAATCTTTGCTACATATAATTTTTAACAATTAAATCTATGGAAAATTTATACGTTTCTCCTATAGAAAACGTTTGTTTTTCTTCCATTATACTTTAAATAATTTCAAGAATATCATAATGATATTAGCCATTATTAATAAACCTTATAATATATTTAAAAACAAATTTTAGTCTACCAACTCCATATATTAAAATCCTTTTGCTAAGTTAAAAATTCTCATAACTTATTATATTATTCTCATAATTCATTTTTTATTTCATGTTTGATATGTAAACTCATTTTGGTTTCGGAATAAATTTGAATTCATGGAATCTTAAAATGGCAAATTTATCCAAAAAAAAAAAAAAAAAAAAAAAAAAAAAAACATCCTGAAATTAATTTTTAAGATAAATAAATGAAAGATTTATATATGTGGTAAACTTCATTGGAGTAAGTTTAATCCTTAACCATCAAACTGTTTTGAAAATGTAGGATACTTTTAAAATCAAGTAAATATAATTGGCTTTTAAGAAACCTGATGTGCAATAAAATAGTTGAATGAGAACAATAATAGTTCGAAATGCAACATTAAAATCTAAATGTAAATAAGAATATTTTGCAAGCAAGAAAATCTAAAATATCCAAATTTAGTAATTAAAACTTTTAAAATTTGAAATTTAGAAAAGATTGAAAATAATCGCATTTAAAAATAATGACGACTTAATTTTTAATACTCAAAATTTTTGCATTGAAAGTAAATTCTATTTCTATCACTTAAAGATATCACTTATTTTAAAGCTTGTTGACTTAGATTTATAAATCCAGTTTCACTTCGTGTGTTTCAGTAACTTATCAAGCAAAAAATTTTTCGTCGACGTGTTTGAAAAAAATGTTGCGAAATCTATCATAATTTTTGTTGTAGAATAGAATT
This sequence comes from Latrodectus elegans, assembly GCA_030067965.1. Taxonomy (NCBI): domain Eukaryota; kingdom Metazoa; phylum Arthropoda; class Arachnida; order Araneae; family Theridiidae; genus Latrodectus; species Latrodectus elegans. The sequence continues at coordinate 10,094,272 of CM057813.1, read as the reverse complement.
GCAAAATTGTGTTCCTTCTGGATCACTCAGCGATTTCTTATACTATTTATTCAAGATCTTTTTCTTTGAATACATTTCGAAATACACCTATAATCTATAATTCTAATAGTTAAAAACATATATTCTAATGTAGTATTTATTTCTTGAAAAAGGGAAAAAATATTTTAAAAAATATAAATAAAATAAAAAAAATTTCTAAAATAATGTTGTCTCTTGAAAATTAATCCGGAAAAAATTGATCAAATGCACGATATGTTACTTTTTTTTTTGTGTGTTCTAGTATGTAATCAATGCAATAAAATTAAATGCTTATTACAGTGTACTAAAAATTTTCTACGAAATAAAAGTGCACACGGCGATAATTGCTGCATATATTTTTATTACAATAGAAATTAAACATTTCACATACACTACAAATGTGAAAGATTTATTCTCCTTTGCTTCTTTTTTTAGGAATATTTTGCCTAAATATATCATACGTCCAATGAATTATATCACTACAAGAAAAGCTAAATTCTACGGGAGGATTATAATTTTTCAAAGAAAACTTTAAAAATGACTTTTGAAAAATCAGATTTTTATCAATTCTTACATTTTTATATAATTCTAATAAAGGTTTATCGTATAGTCATGTTTGTAATATCTTATCACACATACCTAGTAATTTTTGATAAATTTATTTACCAAAATTTTAATAAAATCTGCCAGTACAACATAATTTTTTTGAAAAACGGGATATATCAAAAAACTATTTTAATTCCAATCAATCAATACCAGTCCATTTTGATTTACAGTTTTTTTTGTTTTATTCTTTTTTTATTCTCGACCTAAATTTGAAGATTTGTAAGGCATTTCTGTTCCTTCAGCAAGCAAAGAAGTATAAAAAAATATCCATAGATAAAAAAAAATGAAACATTTTACTCAGTGTTTTATTCATGTTTCTATAGTTGAAGTTTTTAAATTTAAAATTAATATATTTGTTATCTGCATTAGCATTATGGCCAAACAAAGTTAAGTGACTTTGATGAATTAACATATTTATTGTCATCCAAAAAAATAATCATTTAATCGAAATTTGTCATAGGAATCTCTATTATTTGTAAAGTATTTTTTTTAATAATTTAGATGTTTTCTGATTTTTTCAACTGTCAAATCCTCAAAATATGGTGTCATTAAATTTTTTTTCGAAAAAAAGTTAATATGAATATAATTTTTAAAAAAAATCTGTTCGAAATAAAGGACTAATTTTTTCTTAAAAAAAAAAGAATCACTGTGCTCGGGTTTTTCGCCAAAATTCTTCACATTAGTTACTTTCAAATTTTACTATTTTCGGACCCCAACTTCCGGTTTCCTTCAAATCTGCGAACGAAATCTGATCAGAAGAATGTGTAGGGCTAGAAAGGGGGATGAAATCCCTTGGTACAACTGCAGTCCCACAGCTGCGTTCTGAGAATTGACTTTCACAGGATGTTACTTTTACCGCCAGAAGGAAAAATATATCATTCCCATAAACCATCAATACATTTGGTATCTTTAAGCTGAAAATACTTTTTCAACATGCAAATTCGGGCAAAATTATCTATTTGTAAATAAAATAAAAAAAATAAAAAGTCAAACAGAACGAATTTAAAATATAATTAACAGCAATTTTTTCGTCAGTCTAATATAAATTTTTAAGTAATGCTAAATCAATACATTTTTTAAAATTTCTCATTAATTCAAAATCTCATCAAAAATTTTTAAAAGTTATATATAAATAAAAAAGAGATTTTCTCATTTTTAATAGTTATAAATGTAATCACATATTATAAAACACATTTTAATCAGCTATTTTATCAACAAGCACAAATGCGTTGAATTTTAAGTTTATTAAGAAAAAATAATTTGCACATAAAATTTTATTTTTAATTCCAGCAACTGTTACATAATTCATAATGATTGACTAAAATGACATAAAATGGTATTATCTTCTAAGATAAATTTGAAACTTTAGCAGTTAGCTAATAAGAGAAAATTTTATTCAGTTATAGGAAAGATTAATGTAACAATAAAAAATCTAGTTAGGCGTCGTGTCTAAAAATGACCATTGTGGGACACAAACATTTCATAAAAAAATATGAATGCTTATTTATATAAAAATAAGAGAATTTATGTAACAGTGAGATATCATACTTCTTTGCAACAAATGTTAGTGTTGAAACACAATTATGTGATGACAAAACAGAGGATTCCTAACAAGATTATTTTCTTAAAATTTTAAGCAAGCATAAATTAAATTTTTATTTGAACATCTTCATTCATATCATTGAAATTTATCAAACTATATTTGTAATGAAAGTATGTCAAACTTTAGGTTGAATTTTTATAAGGCGGCAATGTTAATCAATTGTATCATTCTGTTAAATGTGTTAATATTTATTAAGGTTGGTTTGTTTGTCACATAAAGGTCATTTTTTGCGCACAAAGGCAATTAGACCGGGACCTACGGTTTAAAGTGGATTTCGAACTTCTACAAAGATTCATACCCAAGGTCAGATTCGAACCCACGAACTGTTGAACCGAAGGCAAGAGCGCTAACCATTCAGCTGCCAGCTCGGCTAATGTTTCTTAAACTAAACAGTTAAAAAAATGCTAACATGTTGAACAATGACTAATTTACGACTAAACAAAACTCATCTTTTCTAAGAAAAAATATGAAATCAAATGTTTTAACTTTAACTTAACTTTATTTTGCTAGTAAAAATAAATTTTAAAGTGAAATTTCTCTAAGAAGTTTATCATGAATCATATGTATTATTTAAAATATTGAATAATTAGTAAATATGATATTTTGTATTATATCTCAAAAACTGATTTAATTTTGTTACTTGAATTCGTATAAGAAACTACGACTTTTTAAGTTATTGATTGATTTTTTATTATTGAGGTAAGATTAGAGTACATTAAATTATGAAGCAAATACACTATTTATTGAAGTTCATTCTCTCAAATGTTTAAATTAAATAAGAAACTTTTCTAGGAAACAATAAACAAAACTTCAATTTTTATGATGAAAATTAAATAAGCTGTTATTAAATAATTTATTAATAACTTGTTGAAAAATATTTAATTTAAGAATTTAACTGTGAAACATTTCACTAGTTTATAAATTACTGTTACTAATTTTAATTTGTAGTACATGAATAGTAATTTAGTTAAGTGTATTTAAATAACATAATGATTCTGATTTATTTATGATATGTATGTAGACAAGTATAACTCATTTATAGAAAACAAAGTACAAAAGTGTTACAATGAAATTACTTAAAAAATAAAAATTTAAGTTCTCAATATTTTATTGAAGTCTACATTATATGCAATAATGAAGATGCACACGATGTGAAATATACATTAATTTTTAAACTCTCATTTGTGCAGAACTAACAGTCACCATAACATTAATATATGTAACAGATTCTACATACATTATGTAACAGAAATAATAGTTATCAAAACTGGAAAGCTCTTTTCTTGGTTCAAATTACTTGTCATCTAATAAAAATAATTACGAAAAATTATAAAATAAGAATTGAAATTAAAAAGACCTAGAATTCTCAGCAGTTAAAATATATATATATGTGTATATATATATATATATATATATATATATATATATATATATATATCTATATATATATATATATATATATATAAAACCCACTACAAAAGCACGCTGCAAGTCGAAAAAAGTATTCTATTATTTTATAAGAAATTCCCTTCCAAAACGTCATTAACTCCGCCTAACTGTACACATAACGTCTTCAACCCCTCCTTTTTGCTTGACGTCATCTGTAATCAATAAGCAATCCTGTTATGGTGCTGTAGCACCATAACATGATTGCTATCATCCTCTTGGCATCCTATTTGGCAAGGAATTTGGCGTAGAATCGGAGCAGTTCTGCTTAGGGAAATATCCCCGTTGTTTGGAGGCAGTCCCTCTTTAAAGACTGAAAGAACTGATTGGTGAATTAAAACTCATAAACCACGCTAAAGCACCTGTTTAGAAAGAAAAAAATAGTTCCTAACTCAATGAGGGGGAGAGAATTTTAAGAGGGGAATGAGTAGACCACTTAACAGCAATAGGGGTAAAGTGGACAATATAACCCCCCGCATCCTAACTTCCATCAGCATGTTCCCTACAGATTTTCTTCGCATATGTGGTCAATTTGTCTTGAAGACTGTTTGTCCCCTGTCAACTGCCCTCATTACAGCCTCGGGGTATTCCTTCCGGGAAATGTATCTCATGGGTGAGGAAAAAGTAGCCTCAAATGCTTCTCAAATTTGACACCGGAAATATCCGTTGTGAGCTTTTAGTCAAGCAAAGAGACAGAAAAAGCTCTGCTCGGAGATTTTAAAAGAAATATAATTCGATTTACTGTTTTGCAGAAAAGTATACAGATGCATAAAAAAAATTTAATACAATTTTGTTATTATTATTCATTAAATGATCAAAACTTAATATCAATATTCAAATCAAAATAAAAGTATAAAATATACTTATTTTATTTTTCTTGATATAATTTCCATTTGCTTTGATCTTACGAAATTTGATTCTTTTTTAATGGGCCTTATGAGAAAGCAACAGTTGCTCTTCTTTCTTAGTACTTCACTTGTATAAATATTTTCAAAGAGACAAAAATGTCAAATTTCTTATCTCTTAAAAAAAGAAAGAAAATAAGGTAGTTTATTTATTAACTTTGGAATAACTTTTCTTGCTTTATAAAATATTTCGATACAAAATTTACGGAAAATTCCATATATTTCGCTTATAATTTCTATCAATGATTTTTGTAGGAATGTAACGTCTACCTCTCTATTTGCATAGATCAGGCATCTCGACATTTTTTCTTGATATATTTCTAAGCAAACTTTAAAAACAATATAACCTATCACATAATCCGCACATTTTAGTGCAAATATGGCGATATCATCATTCGTATCTGAAGAAGTGAATTCCCTTCAAGAAAAATAGAGAACCTTTAATTTAAGAATTAAATAATCTTCACTTTGGGAATAAGCAAATGATTTGTGTTTGTGTGAGAGTAGAGATTAGCCTCTCAACAAATTAAAATAGAATGTGTTTCTCAATAAAATCATAAACATTACAAAATACTCTAAATATTTCAGTCCTCGAAATGTCGTAAAATAGAATAGGGTCTCGCATTCCATCTAAATTCAGTGTATATACCATTTTCAAATTTCTTAAATTTTCTTCACCTATAACAAACTATCAGAACTCCAGGTATTCAACATCAGAGCTCCAGGCTTTCAGTCAAATTTATAACATCATCTTTAAATATTGTTTTTATATTGATTCTTAGCGTATTTAATCTCATTTTAACCAGCCAAAAATCATAAATTTTTGAAGTTTAGAGTGTTCATTTTAAAGTATCAAGCGACAATTTAGCTGTATAATTTTCTGATCTTTAGGTATATAAGTAAATAAATTATTTTTCTCAATCACCCTCAAATTTATATTTTCTTATTAAGTATTTTTGAATAGATTACTGTTTTTAATTTTTGTGCTTCATTTAAAAATGTTTTCTACATTTGATTTTAATTTCTGAATCGTTTTCACACTTGAACTAAGCATTTTTTTAGAGTATTTCAATTTCAAACCATTTTCAGCACATAATAATCTACTTTTTATAATTTTTCAGTACTACTATTTATCAAAATATATTTAAAGCTTAAAATATGCAACTCTGATTTTTTTCTTACATATATATATATATATATATATATATATATATATATATATATATATATATATATATATATATAGAGAGAGAGAGAGAGAGAGAGAGAGTAGAAGTGTAACGTCTTTAGTTGATTCCTAAAGACGTTACACTACTACTCTGGGGTCAAGGTGGGAAAGTATATGCGTGATTAACCAACTTTTCTCTTTTTCAAGGCTGTAAGTGAATCCCGTATGCAGGCCGTATTTGCTTGGTAGTTGAATTCTATTCCTGTTCGCACCCAGGAAAAGAAAAGGCAGTTACCCTTTTATTTTTATCCTTTTCTAATTTTTGAAAATTATCTGTTCTGTTCTCTGTTCTGAAAATCATAAGTATTTCTGTTCTGAAAATTATATGTGCTATTATACTGAGTTCAATAGTGGCATTTTATGCATTTTGTAAAAAGTATTTTCCCATCTCATTTCTTTTTAAACTGATTTCGTCATAATTTTTATTTTCGACATGAAATATGTTTTAGGACGTGAACAACACCAATGTTTTATACTATATATTTTGCATTTTTATTATTTGCTGGTATTAAATTTACTTTTTCATAAAAATATAAGTTTACTAACAAAAGTAGCTAAATAAAGATAATAATTTTCTAAACTTCTACTTGCGTATGCTTTAGACCAAAATGTATAAAAGATTATTAAAATAAAATTATTTGATTTATGTTTCAAAAAGAAATAAAATATTTAAATACGTAGGTACATATATAAATATAAATTGCAATCACATGTTCTTTTTGTTAGTAAATTAATATATTAAGATTGATGTAAAATGAACTATAATGCAATTTTTATTCTGTGTAAGAGATAGAATGAAAGCTAATTCATGTTCTAAAGATAAAATGTGAAGAAATTTTGCTTCAAAGATTTGCATTTAGTAGTTCAAGAAATGAGATAAGAATACGCTTGAGTATGTGTATTTTTATCACAATAATGTGGTAGAATTCCCATCACTACAAATACACGCCTTCATCGAAATTTCTCAGCTTTTTTTCTCGACAAATTCAACTTTTCGTTTCTTATTTAATTTATTGGGAATATTAAGAATGTTATACTTTACACTTGATAATGAAAAACTTTTACCGCTGAACAGCAGTTTCTGATAGTTTATTAATCTTTTTTTAACACTAATTTTTTACGTTATGCTTATAGCCTATTTTAACACATTACACAATTTACAATTAAATAGTCCTATCAACAGCAGTAGGAAACAGAAATCACTCTGAAATTCTTCAGAACCAAATTATCTAAAAAAAAAAAATAATAAATAAATCAAAAAAAAAAAAAAATTATAAAATCTATTTCTTTAAGCTTTATGAAGAATAAATGTGAACCAGTATGTAATAATCTAGTGAAAGTATAAATTTTTTTTATCCTATTTATTGTAAAGACTATTGAAAATTGAAATACATAAAATAATAACATATGGAACTACATTATAATAGTTACACAATCATTCAATAATATATATATATATATATATATATATATATATATATATATATATATATATATATATATATATATATATTCATCCTACGTTTAAAGAAAGGAAATTTATATTTACAGTATGTACATATCTGGAAAAAATTATAAATATTCTAAGAAGTTTTCTGTATACACAAAAAAGAGTGTTGAGATTTTTTTCGTTTTAAAATTATTTTAACTTTATTTTGGCGTTTTTTTTTTTTATTTTTTACTTCGATTATAGATGGAGGATCTCTGATTTTCATTGATCGCGTACATCTGGGATCAATTATTTCTGGCAAAAAGCAATCATGATAAAAATTTCTCAGTTTATCCTCCATTTCTTCTTTCCAGAATAAATCGACCTTGAAAATTTTATCGATTTTGTGGCCTTTCGGTGTCCATAGGACAAACAAGCAATATGTTTTTTTCGTTACATGTAACTGCCCTTGAACTTGGTAAAAATATTTGTGTCTTTTGTTAATGTTACCAATTTGCTTTTCTTTTGTTAAATTCCAAAATTTAAATTTCCTATTTAAAATTGCTTCATCTGGGGTATAATCTTTGCAAGAAACTGGACATTTAATTTCAAGGATACCATCGCTGTCAATTAAACATCAGGACTTGCACCTAAATATGATTCTTCGCTGTCTACAAATAAGCCACATTTTTTATTGCAGTCCCTAAATTTTTAAGACACAAAATTGCATCATCTTCATGATTTCTGCCATACCTCATCGCTTCATTGTCAAAATGAGAATATAATAGAGATTTAACTACATTTTCACAGCTTGTATGAGGCAATTTGCAGCAAATACTTCCAAAATTGGAGGCAGTTATTCGCTTTCGCATTTCAAACAACCATTGAAGACAATCTCGTTGATCTTTTGTTGATATTTCAAACTCTCGTAGATGGATTTCCTTGAGCTGAAGATCTTTAAGAAATAATTCCTTTTTTCAATAAATGATTCTTTTGATATATCAGGCTTTTCGGCTTTTTCCCCATAACTTTTGTCATTTCATTTAGAAACAAAGTTCTTGGTCTTGTTTCATTTCGAAACGAAATTTGCTTAACTTGTTTCTTTTCTTGCTTTCTGATGTCAACTGCCTTTTCATTGACCTTTTACGCTCTGTAGAAGTCAAAATATTTCCAGGGCTACTATTGTATAGCTCTCTATGCAGCTTCGAGTGCGGAGTTGTTGTGTTGTGGCAAACAGCAGCCGCGGCACACCTTCCTTGGTATGAGCGACGGAAACAGTAATTAATCCGCTTTCCCCCAATAAATTTGGCAATTATTGAATTAAATTCTTCTACTGCATTGTTTGTGACATCAAACAATAAATTTTTAGCATTTTCTGCTAAAAAGTTCATCGCCCCCATTAACTTAAAATAAATTTCGCTGTTTTTTAGATTTGAAACTAAATCAGCAGGATCACTCTGGCGATTGCAAAAATAATCTGCGCATTTTTTATGGTCTCCAAATATATGGGCAGGGGCATTTAATATATCGGCGCGTAATGTTAAGTCTATGGAAATATTTAAATACATATTTCTCAAGTTCTATTATAACTAGACCTTCACTTTTTGTAGTTTTTTATAATGCACAAAAATAATAATTTATTTTGTTTTAAAATTATTTTAACTATTTTTAAATTGGCTCAGTAATTTGATAATTTGCTTAAAACATTAATAACCTAAAAAAGTTATAGAATTTAGAAATTTTAAAAACTGACTTAAGTTGTAAATATATTTATAAGTGAGATCAAATTTTTATTTTCACTTTATCTATGATAGAATTTTTTTTATTTGTATGCATAGAACTTAAAATTTTTCCCAAAATTAGCTTAACGCCCACATCGCGGATGAATACACGGTTGTTTGAATAATCAATCCAATAAATTGCATGCTTTAGTCAGCAAGCTCCTCCTCACAGGCTAAAATTTGAAGTTCGGTTTTCGTAGTTCTAGGTGATAATATGTGAGTTCCTTCACTCATCCCCAGCAAATGATGCAGGTGTTCCTGTAAAAATATGTTTCTAAATTGGCGCGAGAAAGGACATTTCTTTCTTCTTTTCTATATAGGAGAGACTCTGAGGATTTCCTCTCGTATATAATAAAGGGAAAATGTCCCTTCTCTGATGATATATATATATATATATATATATATATATATATATATATATATATATATCATCAGATATGGGATATTTTCTCCCCTTTACTATATACGAGAGGAAATATAAATAAAGACTTTAAAAAGTTCACTTCATGAGAAATGTATAAATTTTTTCAATAGATTTAGCTCTGTTTAAAGTCTCTCTCTCTCTCTATTTATATATATATATGTGTGTGTGTGTGGACTTTAAATAGCTAAATCTATTGAAAAAGTTAATTTTATACATTTCTCATGAAGTGAGCTTTTTAAATTCTTTATTTATATTTTTGATGTGATTTTTCAAGAAGTATAAGTACATGATACGATATTGCAATATATATCTATAGACATTGCAAAATTCATCAATTCCACATTTTTCAATCTTTGTTTTATAAAACTTTCTAAAATTTGTTGTTTTTTCAATTTTATGTTTGATCCTAAGTTAATTGCTTACTGAGTTTGCATGCAGAATTAACTTGAACATTTCACCAAAACCTACGGAGTATTTATTTTTATCCCTGGAAAATATCAAAATATATATATATATATATATATGAGTGTGTGTGTGTGTGTGTGTGTGTGTGTGTGTGTGTGTGTGTGTGTGTGTGTGTGTGTGTGCGTGTGTGTGCATATGTATGCGTGTATATATATATATACATATATGGATGTATATATATTTCTTTTGATTTTAAGGTTATTTCTGATAATTTCGGTTTCTTGGTAAGTAAAAGCATTCCTTTTCAAATCGGAATACGTATCGGTTTCGATGATGTTTGGGACATTAATAAATATGTTCATTGGCCTTACACAATTCAGAATTTTAGGAAGAATATCCCTCTTATTAGTTATTATGAAATTTGTAAAGTGTAGGAAATTGGGATTACACTCTTGAACACATGTATTACAGAACATACTCAAACTATCCTAAATGTCACTTTTATTAATTCAAATATGACATTAATGCACCAAAATTAAATCTTTCAAAATATATTTTAGCATTTAAAAAATGCATGTTGTGAGTCATTGCATGCAGTTTTAGTATTCTAAAAGCTAAAAGTTTGATATGTATTACATATAATAAATTTTTGTAAAATTATATCCCCCTATTTAATTCCCTCTCTCTCTCTCTCTGTAGGGAATATATCACATTTCCTAGGAATTTTATATTATTGATATTGAAGGGTTCAGCGGATATTACGTATGGGATCGATATGACAATCAGGAAAATTTATTAAAAAGAAAAAGCTTTAAATGAGACTTTTGGAAAATCAAGTATTTTTTTAAATCTTTGTATACAATTATAATATTCCTCAAGATTTATCCTATATTTTATTGATGAAATCTTATATCTACCAACAATCAAATAATTTTTGATAAATTTCCTTTCTGAAAGTTTTATAATTTTATAAAATCTGTCATCATGACATTTTCTTTCCCAAAAAACAAGAATTTCCATTAATTATTCAGATGATCATTAAATTTTATATTGCCTTTATTAATCTACTCAATTACAAGAATAGATCTAAAAAATTACTTTACTTTTATTCTACTTATACCAGTCCATTTTGATTTTTTTAAACATCCATGGTAAAGCACCCTTCTTCCTCAGCAATGAACTGTGAAATATCAACAGGAAAAACAAAAAATTAAACACAGTATTTTATGTATTATAACGTCATCGTTATTACTTGCAAATGGAATTCCAGATGTTCGGGGAAAGCTTGGATACAAATTGTAAGACATTGTAGAGGCTGCGGAGATCTTGGACCTACATGCGGTTGCACGTAGCACAACACTGCCGCCTGGCTACATTCAAAGTTTATGACTTTCGGACACAAAAAGCCGAAATCTCTCACCACTGCTAGAAGGAAACTTGATCGGAAAAAAATGATTCCTGGAAAGGGGGAAGAAATGAAGTTGTCTTGTGCCACTAGATTGGCAACATGAGATGCACTGCTCCACGGGGGAAGCAATCCATCAAGTGCTGTCCGAAAGTCCCGTTGTAAAACACTCATAAAAGACTTCTCCACGAGTTTTCATTATTGCCTTGTACATTTTACTTACAGCAATTGTAAATAGTATAGGAAGACAGATCCAAGTTTCTTTTGCTCAAGACAATTGAATGCGCTATTTCTTGTCGTACTAGCTAAAAATGAGTTACCGACATCGAAGAAATAAACTTTCCAATCAGTTACATACTTCAATTTGAAGAAAGAAAAACAAAGGACAAAATTTGAATGCATGGAGAGAAAAGTAAGTTTATTTATTATAATTTCTTATACTGAGATATTTTTGTTAAAGAACATTTTTATTAACATTCATTCTATTATTGAAAATTATTGGAAAAAATATGCATGCAAACATTAAGCATGTATATTTTTCTATGTCCAAAACACACAATAGAACTTTACTTTTAAATTTTTTATTGATTATGAAAAATAAAGTAATGCATTCTTAAATTGTTTATTTTTTTCAATTTTATCCCGTTATTAGAATGATTGTTTATAAAAATAACGATCTGTCATTTGAATTCGATTAATAAAATTATTAATTTATATTAATTACAAATTTAACAAAAATAATCAGATATTGTTTGATAAATTAATTTGAAATTGAGATAATCAAAAAATTTTCATTTCATAGAAAATACCCTCATTCATTATAAAGAGGAAGAATTCTTCATAAATAATTAATGATATTTCATTTAAAAATATAAATAAACGAATATGTATGTGAATGAATATTTCCTGATATTCACAATATTTTATTTATTTTTTACTTCAAGGCAAAAGAGAGGTACGGAATTAGATAATCACTTATTGGATGTGGAACCCGTTGAAATACAAAGTAGCCACAAATTAGAAGGTCGAAGAGTAGTTGACTTAAAATATTTTACTGAGCAATTGCAATCTATAGATAATCATAGCCAATTTGGTTGTACTTTTTCAACAATGGAAGTGATTTCTGAAGAAATAAAAAAGATTGCAAAGTGGACTAAAATTCAAATGTAGAATGTGCAATATTATAAAGATTGTGTGGACTGAAGATACAGAAATCTCTTCAAAAAATGTAAACACTGATGCCGTAAATGCAATTATGAGTTTCGGCTTTCGATTTTATAACTTAGAAGAGTTTTTTTCTGTCATGAACATTCCTTCGATGTTTTCTAAGCTGTACACTAAAGAACATGAAAAAATATGCTCTGCTTGGGAGGTAACTGCTTTGAAAGAAATAAAATTGGCAGTATCAGAAGAAAAGAGATTAGCTATTGCGAGAGGTGATGTCGATAAAGATGTATACCTCTTTTGACTGTTGTTGTTGATGGCAATTGGGCTAAGCGGTCTTACAGAGTTAATTATTCTTCATTATCAGGAGTGGTAAAAAGAAAATATTTTACTTGAAATTTTTATATGACTTTGAATACAAGTTTTTCAATGTTATGAATACCATCAAAGCCTTAAAACATTCTATATTTCACCGAAATACATAATATATCAATAATAAGAAACAAATATCAATTTTTTTTATTTGTCTTACTTTTTTGTAAAGTGTATATTCTATTAATATATACCTATTTTTGCTCTATTTTCATTTAAATAACTTTTTATTTGCATATTGCAAATTGTTATAGGTAAATTTTAATGATATGTGCGCATTAAAATTTACTCATGACATTTTATACCAAGTATCCATAGCTGCAGTCGTTGGTAATAAGAATATATGTGGAGCTTGTTAATTACAATGAGATATATCTAAGGGTATGAAGGAAAATTTTTCCAATTCTTGGTAAGTTTCCTCTTTTTAAAGATGTATAACTCAAATTCTTCAATTTAGTATAAGAGATTAAGGAAATACCCAAATACCGTTTCAAAATAAAAATTTATTCATTTATAAATTATAAGATATGTGACATAACACAGTCGTTCCTAAATAAAGCTAGATTTAATTTTAAATACGATTGCTACGCTTTTAAAAATAAATTTGAGTCAAAACTAGGAGGTTAACTAAATTAAATCACACGTTCCTGAAGTATATACAAATTGGCTCAAAGTGGCCTAACAGAAGAAAAGCTCTCCTCAGAAGGAAAATTCCCGGGTTCTACGCCACTTTTCAGGAGAAAGATATGATGTTTCACGAACCATGTGTATGCTCGGGGAGAGTAGTTAGAGATTTTAAGGCTTAAAATAACTTAAAAAAATAATAAACCATGTAAACATTGGAGTACAGTACTTAATACATGCTTGATTAAATTAATATCAATAACATTTGTTTCATTATTATAATAATATTGTAAAAAAAATATGGAATCACACGATAAATAATTCTGAGTAACAATATTCAATTGTACGTAATGTGGAATCAAATACTTAGAAAATGTCGAAGTAGTAATATATTACTACTTCTACATATTCTAAGTATTTGATTGCATTTTCTAAATATTTGTAATGTGTCATTTCAGTCAATTATACATTTTTATTTTTATTTTATTTTAGGCTGCTATTGTTGGTTATCACACTAAAAAGGTTCTTTACCTTGGAGTGAAAAACAAGTTTTGTTCAAAATGCGCTCAAACCAAGGCAAAAGAAATGCCAGTTCAAGAACACCAGTGTTTTAAAAATTGGGAAGGCAGCTCTTCTGCAATGGAGTCTCAAATAATTGTTGAAGGATTTCTAAAAAGCATGCCAATGTATCAATGCCAATATTTTCGAATAATTGGCGACGGAGACATTAATGTTTATAAAAAAGTTTTAGACGCGCGTCTATATAATGATATTTTAGTCGAAAAAATAGAATGCAAGAACCATCTCTTAAGAAATATGTGCAACAAGCTTAAAGATCTCTCAAGAACTAGCAAGTACGGGCATATTTCATTATGCAGAGAAATTGGTTGTAATATTTTACGCTTGAGAAAATCAGTAACCATGGCTGTTCGTCTCAGAAAATTAGAAAAAAATAAATCTCACTCCGAAAAAATTTTTAAGTTACGCGCCGATATATTAAATGCCCCTGCCCATATATTTGGAGACCCTAAAAAATGCGCAGATTATTTTTGCAATCGCCAGAGTACTTCTGCTAATTTAGTTTCAAATCTAAAAAACAGCGAAATTTATTTTAAATTAATGGAGGCGATGAACTTTTTAGCAGAAAATGCTAAAAGTTTATTGTTTGATGTCACAAACAATGCAGTAGAAGAATTTAATTCAATAATTGCCAAATTTATTGGGGGGAAAGAGGATTAATTACTGTTTCCGTCGCTCATACCAAAGAAGGTGTGCCGCGGCTGCTGTTTGCCACAACACAACAACTCCGCACTCGAAGCTACATAGAAAGCTATACAATAGTAGCCCTGGAAATATTTTGACTTCTACAGAGCGTAAAAGGTCAATGAAAAGGCAGTTGACATCAGAAAGCAAGAAAAGAAACAAGTTAAGCAAATTTCGTTTCGGAAATGAAACAAGACCAAGAACTTTGTTTCTAAATGAAATGACAAAAAGTTATGGGGAAAAAGCCGAAAAGCCTGATATATCAAAAGAATCATTTATTGAAAAAAAGGAATTATTTCTTAAAGATCTTCAGCTCAAGGAAATCCATCTACGAGAGTTTGAAATATCAACAAAAGATCAACGAGATTGTCTTCAATGGTTGTTTGAAATGCGAAAGCGAATAACTGCCTCCAATTTTGGAAGTATTTGCTGCAAATTGCCTCATACAAGCTGTGAAAATGTAGTTAAATCTCTATTATATTCTCATTTTGACAATGAAGCGATGAGGTATGGCAGAAATCATGAAGATGATGCAATTTTGTGTCTTAAAAATTTAGGGACTGCAATAAAAAATGTGGCTTATTTGTAGACAGCGAAGAACCATATTTAGGTGCAAGTCCTGATGTTTAATTGACAGCGATGGTATCCTTGAAATTAAATGTCCAGTTTCTTGCAAAGATTATACCCCAGATGAAGCAATTTTAAATAGGAAATTTAAATTTTGGAATTTAACAAAAGAAAAACAAATTGGTAACATTAACAAACGACACAAATATTTTTACCAAGTTCAAGGGCAGTTACATGTAACGAAAAAAACATATTGCTTGTTTGTCCTATAGACACCGAAAGGCCCCAAAATCGATAAAATTTTCGAGGTCGATTTATTCTGGAAAGAAGAAATGGAGGATAAACTGAGAAATTTTTATCATGATTGCTTTTTGCCAGAAATAATTGATCCCAGATGTACGCGATCAATGAAAATCAGAGATCCTCCATCTATAATCGAAGCAAAAAATAAAAAAAAACGCCAAAATAAAGTTAAAATAATTTTAAAACGAAAAAAATCTCAACACTCTTTTTTGTGTATACAGAAAACTTCTTAGAATATTTATAATTTTTTCCAGATATGTACATACTGTAAATATAAATTTCCTTTCTTTAAACGTAGGATGAATATATATATATATATATATATATATATATATATATATATATATATATATATATATATATATATATATATATATATATATATATATATATATATATATATATATATGTATATATATATTATTGAATGATTGTGTAACTATTATAATGTAGTTCCATATGTTATTATTTTATGTATTTCAATTTTCAATAGTCTTTACAATAAATAGGATAAAAAAAATTTATACTTTCACTAGATTATTACATACTGGTTCACATTTATTCTTCATAAAGCTTAAAAAAATAGATTTTATAATTTTTTTTTTTTTTTTTTTTTTTATTTATTTATTTATTATTTTTTTTTTTTTTTTAGATAATTTGGTTCTGAAGAATTTCAGAGTGATTTCTGTTTCCTACTGATGTTGATAGGACTATTTAATTGTAAATTGTGTAATGTGTTAAAATAGGCTATAAGCATAACGTAAAAAATTAGTGTTAAAAAAAGATTAATAAACTATCAGAAACTGCTGTTCAGCGGTAAAAGTTTTTCATTATCAAGTGTAAAGTATAACATTCTTAATATTCCCAATAAATTAAATAAGAAACGAAAAGTTGAATTTGTCGAGAAAAAAAGCTGAGAAATTTCGATGAAGGTGTGTATTTGTAGTGATGGGAATTCTACCACATCATTGTGATAAAAATACACATACTCAAGCGTATTCTTATCTCATTTCTTGAACTACTAAATGCAAATCTTTGAAGCAAAATTTCTTCACATTTTATCTTTAGAGCATGAATTAGCTTTCATTCTATCTCTTACACAGAATAAAAATTGCATTATAGTTCATTTTATATCAATCTTAATATATTAATTTACTAACAAAAAGAACATGTGATTGCAATTTATATTTATATATGTACCTACGTATTTAAATATTTTATTTCTTTTTGAAACATAAATCAAATAATTTTATTTTAATAACCTTTTATACATTTTGGTCTAAAGCATACGCAAATAGAAGTTTAGAAAATTATTATCTTTATTTAGCTACTTTTGTAAGTAAACTTATAATATTTTTATGAAAAAGTAAATTTAATACCAACAAATAATAAAAATGCAAAATATATGGTATAAAACATTGGTGTTGTTCACGTCCTCTCTCTCTCTCTCTCTCTTTCTCTCTCTTATATATATATATATATATATATATATATATATATATATATATATATATATATATATATATATATATATATATATATATATATATATATATATATATATATATATATATATATATAATATAATATTGTTACTCAGAATTATTTAATGTGTGATTCCATATTTCTTTTTTACAATATTATTATAATAATGAAGCAAATGTTATCGATATTAATTTAATTAAGCATGTATTAAGTACTGTACTCCAATGTTTACATGGTTTATTATTTTTTTAAGTTATTTTAAGCCTTAAAATCTCTAACTACTTTCCCCGAGCATACACATGGTTCGTGAAACATCATAACTTTCTCCTAAAAAGTGGCGTAGAACCCGGGAATTTTCCTTCTGAGGAGAGCTTTTCTTCTGTTAGGCCACTTTGAGCCAATTTGTATATACTTCAGGAACGTGTGATTTAATTTAGTTAACCTCCTAGTTTTGGCTCAAATTTATTTTTAAAAGCGTAGCAATCGTATTTAAAATTAAATCTAGCTTTATTTAGGAACGACTGTGTTATGTCACATATCTTATAATTTATAAATGAATAAATTTTTATTTTGAAACGGTATTTGGGTATTTCCTTAATCTCTTATACTAAATTGAAGAATTTGAGTTATACATCTTTAAAAAGAGGAAACTTACCAAGAATTGGAAAAATTTTCCTTCATACCCTTAGATATATCTCATTGTAATTAACAAGCTCCACATATATTCTTATTACCAACGACTGCAGCTATGGATACTTGGTATAAAATGTCATGAGTAAATTTTAATGCGCACATATCATTAAAATTTACCTATAACAATTTGCAATATGCAAATAAAAAGTTATTTAAATGAAAATAGAGCAAAAAATAGGTATATATTAATAGAATATACACTTTACAAAAAAGTAAGACAAATAAAAAAAATTGATATTTGTTTCTTATTATTGATATATTATGTATTTCGGTGAAATATAGAATGTTTTAAGGCTTTGATGGTATTCATAACATTGAAAAACTTGTATTCAAAGTCATATAAAAATTTCAAGTAAAATATTTTCTTTTTACCACTCCTGATAATGAAGAATAATTAACTCTGTAAGACCGCTTAGCCCAATTGCCATCAACAACAACAGTCAAAAGAGGTATACATCTTTATCGACATCACCTCTCGCAATAGCTAATCTCTTTTCTTCTGATACTGCCAATTTTATTTCTTTCAAAGCAGTTACCTCCCAAGCAGAGCATATTTTTTCATGTTCTTTAGTGTACAGCTTAGAAAACATCGAAGGAATGTTCATGACAGAAAAAAACTCTTCTAAGTTATAAAATCGAAAGCCGAAACTCATAATTGCATTTACGGCATCAGTGTTTACATTTTTTGAAGAGATTTCTGTATCTTCAGTCCACACAATCTTTATAATATTGCACATTCTACATTTGAATTTTAGTCCACTTTGCAATCTTTTTTTTTTCTTCAGAAATCACTTCCATTGTTGAAAAAGTACAACCAAATTGGCTATGATTATCTATAGATTGCAATTGCTCAGTAAAATATTTTAAGTCAACTACTCTTCGACCTTCTAATTTGTGGCTACTTTGTATTTCAACGGGTTCCACATCCAATAAGTGATTATCTAATTCCGTACCTCTCTTTTGCCTTGAAGTAAAAAATAAATAAAATATTGTGAATATCAGGAAATATTCATTCACATACATATTCGTTTATTTATATTTTTAAATGAAATATCATTAATTATTTATGAAGAATTCTTCCTCTTTATAATGAATGAGGGTATTTTCTATGAAATGAAAATTTTTTGATTATCTCAATTTCAAATTAATTTATCAAACAATATCTGATTATTTTTGTTAAATTTGTAATTAATATAAATTAATAATTTTATTAATCGAATTCAAATGACAGATCGTTATTTTTATAAACAATCATTCTAATAACGGGATAAAATTGAAAAAAATAAACAATTTAAGAATGCATTACTTTATTTTTCATAATCAATAAAAAATTTAAAAGTAAAGTTCTATTGTGTGTTTTGGACATAGAAAAATATACATGCTTAATGTTTGCATGCATATTTTTTCCAATAATTTTCAATAATAGAATGAATGTTAATAAAAATGTTCTTTAACAAAAATATCTCAGTATAAGAAATTATAATAAATAAACTTACTTTTCTCTCCATGCATTCAAATTTTGTCCTTTGTTTTTCTTTCTTCAAATTGAAGTATGTAACTGATTGGAAAGTTTATTTCTTCGATGTCGGTAACTCATTTTTAGCTAGTACGACAAGAAATAGCGCATTCAATTGTCTTGAGCAAAAGAAACTTGGATCTGTCTTCCTATACTATTTACAATTGCTGTAAGTAAAATGTACAAGGCAATAATGAAAACTCGTGGAGAAGTCTTTTATGAGTGTTTTACAACGGGACTTTCGGACAGCACTTGATGGATTGCTTCCCCCGTGGAGCAGTGCATCTCATGTTGCCAATCTAGTGGCACAAGACAACTTCATTTCTTCCCCTTTCCAGGAATCATTTTTTTCCGATCAAGTTTCCTTCTAGCAGTGGTGAGAGATTTCGGCTTTTTGTGTCCGAAAGTCATAAACTTTGAATGTAGCCAGGCGGCAGTGTTGTGCTACGTGCAACCGCATGTAGGTCCAAGATCTCCGCAGCCTCTACAATGTCTTACAATTTGTATCCAAGCTTTCCTCGAACATCTGGAATTCCATTTGCAAGTAATAACGATGACGTTATAATACATAAAATACTGTGTTTAATTTTTTGTTTTTCCTGTTGATATTTCACAGTTCATTGCTGAGGAAGAAGGGTGCTTTACCATGGATGTTTAAAAAAATCAAAATGGACTGGTATAAGTAGATTAAAAGTAAAGTAATTTTTTAGATCTATTCTTGTAATTGAGTAGATTAATAAAGGCAATATAAAATTTAATGATCATCTGAATAATTAATGGAAATTCTTGTTTTTTGGGAAAGAAAATGTCATGATGACAGATTTTATAAAATTATAAAACTTTCAGAAAGGAAATTTATCAAAAATTATTTGATTGTTGGTAGATATAAGATTTCATCAATAAAATATAGGATAAATCTTGAGGAATATTATAATTGTATACAAAGATTTAAAAAAATACTTGATTTTCCAAAAGTCTCATTTAAAGCTTTTTCTTTTTAATAAATTTTCCTGATTGTCATATCGATCCCATACGTAATATCCGCTGAACCCTTCAATATCAATAATATAAAATTCCTAGGAAATGTGATATATTCCCTACAGAGAGAGAGAGAGAGAGGGAATTAAATAGGGGGATATAATTTTACAAAAATTTATTATATGTAATACATATCAAACTTTTAGCTTTTAGAATACTAAAACTGCATGCAATGACTCACAACATGCATTTTTTAAATGCTAAAATATATTTTGAAAGATTTAATTTTGGTGCATTAATGTCATATTTGAATTAATAAAAGTGACATTTAGGATAGTTTGAGTATGTTCTGTAATACATGTGTTCAAGAGTGTAATCCCAATTTCCTACACTTTACAAATTTCATAATAACTAATAAGAGGGATATTCTTCCTAAAATTCTGAATTGTGTAAGGCCAATGAACATATTTATTAATGTCCCAAACATCATCGAAACCGATACGTATTCCGATTTGAAAAGGAATGCTTTTACTTACCAAGAAACCGAAATTATCAGAAATAACCTTAAAATCAAAAGAAATATATATACATCCATATATGTATATATATATATACACGCATACATATGCACACACACGCACACACACACACACACACACTCATATATATATATATATATATATATATATATATATTTGATATTTTTCAGGGATAAAAATAAATACTCCGTAGGTTTTGGTGAAATGTTCAAGTTAATTCTGCATGCAAACTCAGTAAGCAATTAACTTAGGATCAAACATAAAATTGAAAAAACAACAAATTTTAGAAAGTTTTTATAAAACAAAGATTGAAAAATGTGGAATTGATGAATTTTGCAATGTCTATAGATATATATTGCAATATCGTATCATGTACTTATACTTCTTGAAAAATCACATCAAAAATATAAATAAAGAATTTAAAAAGCTCACTTCATGAGAAATGTATAAAATTAACTTTTTCAATAGATTTAGCTATTTAAAGTCCACACACACACACATATATATATATAAATAGAGAGAGAGAGAGACTTTAAACAGAACTAAATCTATTGAAAAAATTTATACATTTCTCATGAAGTGAACTTTTTAAAGTCTTTATTTATATTTCCTCTCGTATATAGTAAAGGGGAGAAAATATCCCATATCTGATGATATATATATATATATATATATATATATATATATATATATATATATATCATCAGAGAAGGGACATTTTTTCCCCTTTATTATATACGAGAGGAAATCCTCAGAGTCTCTCCTATATAGAAAAGAAGAAAGAAATGTCCTTTCTCGCGCCAATTTAGAAACATATTTTTACAGGAACACCTGCATCATTTGCTGGGGATGAGTGAAGGGAACTCACATATTATCACCTAGAACTACGAAAAACCGAACTTCAAATTTTAGCCTGTGAGGAGGAGCTTGCTGACTAAAGCATGCAATTTATTGGATTGATTATTCAAACAACCGTGTATTCATCCGCGATGTGGGCGTTGCTAATTTTTGGGAAAAATTTTAAGTTCTATGCATACAAATAAAAAAAATTCTATCATAGATAAAGTGAAAATAAAAATTTGATCTCACTTATAAATATATTTACAACTTAAGTCAGTTTTTAAAATTTCTAAATTCTATAACTTTTTTAGGTTATTAATGTTTTAAGCAAATTATCAAATTACTGAGCCAATTTAAAAATAGTTAAAATAATTTTAAAACAAAATAAATTATTATTTTTGTGCATTATAAAAAACTACAAAAAGTGAAGGTCTAGTTATAATAGAACTTGAGAAATATGTATTTAAATATTTCCATAGACTTAACATTACGCGCTGATATATTAAATGCCCCTGCCCATATATTTGGAGACCATAAAAAATGCGCAGATTATTTTTGCAATCGCCAGAGTGATCCTGCTGATTTAGTTTCAAATCTAAAAAACAGCGAAATTTATTTTAAATTAATGGGGGCGATGAACTTTTTAGCAGAAAATGCTAAAAATTTATTGTTTGATGTCACAAACAATGCAGTAGAAGAATTTAATTCAATAATTGCCAAATTTATTGGGGGAAAGCGGATTAATTACTGTTTCCGTCGCTCATACCAAGGAAGGTGTGCCGCGGCTGCTGTTTGCCACAACACAACAACTCCGCACTCGAAGCTGCATAGAGAGCTATACAATAGTAGCCCTGGAAATATTTTGACTTCTACAGAGCGTAAAAGGTCAATGAAAAGGCAGTTGACATCAGAAAGCAAGAAAAGAAACAAGTTAAGCAAATTTCGTTTCGGAAATGAAACAAGACCAAGAACTTTGTTTCTAAATGAAATGACAAAAAGTTATGGGGAAAAAGCCGAAAAGCCTGATATATCAAAAGAATCATTTATTGAAAAAAAGGAATTATTTCTTAAAGATCTTCAGCTCAAGGAAATCCATCTACGAGAGTTTGAAATATCAACAAAAGATCAACGAGATTGTCTTCAATGGTTGTTTGAAATGCGAAAGCGAATAACTGCCTCCAATTTTGGAAGTATTTGCTGCAAATTGCCTCATACAAGCTGTGAAAATGTAGTTAAATCTCTATTATATTCTCATTTTGACAATGAAGCGATGAGGTATGGCAGAAATCATGAAGATGATGCAATTTTGTGTCTTAAAAATTTAGGGACTGCAATAAAAAATGTGGCTTATTTGTAGACAGCGAAGAATCATATTTAGGTGCAAGTCCTGATGTTTAATTGACAGCGATGGTATCCTTGAAATTAAATGTCCAGTTTCTTGCAAAGATTATACCCCAGATGAAGCAATTTTAAATAGGAAATTTAAATTTTGGAATTTAACAAAAGAAAAGCAAATTGGTAACATTAACAAAAGACACAAATATTTTTACCAAGTTCAAGGGCAGTTACATGTAACGAAAAAAACATATTGCTTGTTTGTCCTATGGACACCGAAAGGCCACAAAATCGATAAAATTTTCAAGGTCGATTTATTCTGGAAAAGAAGAAATGGAGGATAAACTGAGAAATTTTTATCATGATTGCTTTTTGCCAGAAATAATTGATCCCAGATGTACGCGATCAATGAAAATCAGAGATCCTCCATCTATAATCGAAGCAAAAAATAAAAAAAAAAAACGCCAAAATAAAGTTAAAATAATTTTAAAACGAAAAAAATCTCAACACTCTTTTTTGTGTATACAGAAAACTTCTTAGAATATTTATAATTTTTTCCAGATATGTACATACTGTAAATATAAATTTCCTTTCTTTAAACGTAGGATGAATATATATATATATATATATATATATATATATATATATATATATATATATATATATATATATATATATATTATATATATATATATATATATATATATATATATATATATATATATATATATATATATATATATATATATATATATATATATATATATATATATATATGTATATATATATTATTGAATGATTGTGTAACTATTATAATGTAGTTACATATGTTATTATTTTATGTATTTCAATTTTCAATAGTCTTTACAATAAATAGGATAAAAAAAATTTATACTTTCACTAGATTATTACATACTGGTTCACATTTATTCTTCATAAAGCTTAAAGAAATAGATTTTATAATTTTTTTTTTTTTTTTTGATTTATTTATTATTTTTTTTTTTTTAGATAATTTGGTTCTGAAGAATTTCAGAGTGATTTCTGTTTCCTACTGCTGTTGATAGGACTATTTAATTGTAAATTGTGTAATGTGTTAAAATAGGCTATAAGCATAACGTAAAAAATTAGTGTTAAAAAAAGATTAATAAACTATCAGAAACTGCTGTTCAGCGGTAAAAGTTTTTCATTATCAAGTGTAAAGTATAACATTCTTAATATTCCCAATAAATTAAATAAGAAACGAAAAGTTGAATTTGTCGAGAAAAAAAGCTGAGAAATTTCGATGAAGGCGTGTATTTGTAGTGATGGGAATTCTACCACATTATTGTGATAAAAATACACATACTCAAGCGTATTCTTATCTCATTTCTTGAACTACTAAATGCAAATCTTTGAAGCAAAATTTCTTCACATTTTATCTTTAGAACATGAATTAGCTTTCATTCTATCTCTTACACAGAATAAAAATTGCATTATAGTTCATTTTACATCAATCTTAATATATTAATTTACTAACAAAAAGAACATGTGATTGCAATTTATATTTATATATGTACCTACGTATTTAAATATTTTATTTCTTTTTGAAACATAAATCAAATAATTTTATTTTAATAATCTTTTATACATTTTGGTCTAAAGCATACGCAAGTAGAAGTTTAGAAAATTATTATCTTTATTTAGCTACTTTTGTTAGTAAACTTATATTTTTATGAAAAAGTAAATTTAATACCAGCAAATAATAAAAATGCAAAATATATAGTATAAAACATTGGTGTTGTTCACGTCCTAAAACATATTTCATGTCGAAAATAAAAATTATGACGAAATCAGTTTAAAAAGAAATGAGATGGGAAAATACTTTTTACAAAATGCATAAAATGCCACTATTGAACTCAGTATAATAGCACATATAATTTTCAGAACAGAAATACTTATGATTTTCAGAACAGAGAACAGAACAGATAATTTTCAAAAATTAGAAAAGGATAAAAATAAAAGGGTAACTGCCTTTTCTTTTCCTGGGTGCGAACAGGAATAGAATTCAACTACCAAGCAAAAATTTTAGCGTGTGAGGAGGAGCTTGCTGACTAAAGCATGCAATTGATTGGATTGATTATTCAAACAACCATGTATTCATCAGCGATGTGGGTGTTGCTAATTTTTGCGAAAAATTTTAAGTTTTATGCATACAAATAAAAAAATTCTATCATAGATACAGTAAAAATAAAAATTTGATCTCATTTATAAATATATTTACTATTTAAGTCAGTTTTTAAAATTTCTAAATTCTATAACTTTTTTAAGTTATTAATGTTTTAAACATATTATCAAAATGCTGCGCCAATTTAAAAATAGTTAAAGTTATTTTAAAAATAAATTTCAAAACAGAATAAGTTATTATTTTTGTGCATTATAGAAAACTACAAAAAGTGAAGGTCTAGTTATAATAGAACTTGAGAAATATGTTTTTAAATTTTTCCATAGACTTAACATTAGAGCTCGTTTTCAATATGGCGCGGAAGGAGTCCCCTTAAGAATCTGTAACATGAAGTTAGATGATGGACTTCATGGAGCAGTGCCAATCACACGCGCTGTTTCTAATAAGCTTGTTAATGAACTCTTGATCAGTACAACAGCATACATGGCTTTGAAAGGGAACATTTAGATTTATAGCGTATCAGAAAACAAACTAAATGAAAATGTGATTGAAGAACTAACGGAAAGTCGTGGAAATGTTTTAAAGGAAAGAAACCTAATTGAAGGTAATGAGGGTATTATATCTACTTTGGTTGTATCACAGATCAATATATGTTCAGGAATCACACACCCGAGATTTAACGAAAGAGTTCATTGAGCTTCAAAGAACTGATGGATCTTTATCTTCTGTTTGGTTTTTGTTTGTTTGTCGCTCAACGGTCATTTTTTGCGCACGAGGGCTAATTAGACAGGGACCTACGGTTTAAAGGGGATTCCGAACCACTACAAACATCCATGCCCAAGGTGGGATTCGAACCCATGAACTGTTGAACCGAAGGAAGAGCGCTAACCATTCAGCTGCCAGCTCGGCTATCTTCTGTTTGGGATTTATCCCAGAAGAATCTGTCTTCTTATGATTAAACGGTGAGCTCTTGATCCATTCGGAGAGTATACGTGGCAAGATTGTTAAGCAGGTTGTTCCTCCTCGCTGTAAAAAGGATGAAGTAATTAAGATAGCTCATGATGTTCCATTGGCCGGTCACCTAGGCGAACAGAAAATAAGACAAAGAATCAAACATTCCTTTTTCTGGCCTTCTTCTTACGAAGGAAATAATCCATCAGGCTTTGATTGTGATAGCAATAGCTGCAGTAGCATTTGTTCCATACCAACTGGTAAAATGGAAATTAGATCTTGTTTTGTTATTGTAGGTCGCCTGCAAATTCCTCATTTTCTACGAGTTGTTAATTTGTCTGATGATATAAGAAATAAATTCACTTCCAGGCATAGTCTTAAAAGCTCTAGTCCACTGTTGTCCACTGTTGGGGAAACTGTTGTCCACTGTTGGTTGTACTAGTCCACTGTTGGGGAAAATTGAATCATATGTTAATCCTATGGATTATAATTTAACGTATCACAAGTACTATTTTCATAATAGAAACTTCCAGTCTTTTGCAAATTACAAAAAAAAACAGAGCTACTGTCACCTCGATGCCAATTTTTAGCGTTTAAAATTTTTACAAATATTTTTAAAATGTCAAAATATCTCGATTCGAGAAAATTTCAACCAAATTCTGATTTCATTGAAGTTGTACAAAATTTGGTTTAAAGATATTTAATTTTTTTCTGCGTACAATTACAAAATGAACTTTTTTGTTTATTTTAAGCTAAAAATATTTTTGATTGCATTAATATTTTGATACGAATTTTAACTAGAAATCAAACTCATTCTTGTTTCTGAAAATCAATCTTTGTACACAACGCCACCTATGAAGTTGGAAATTTTTTTAACGCCAACCTTGGCTGATTTTCGACTTCACTACGGTAACCTCTGAAGAGGAGAAATTTCTGGGAAAAACTGCTCCCCATAATGATTCCCGCTGTTTTATGATGCGGTTGGGAAACACTTCCAAATCCAGCAAGACTAATAATTTTTTCTCACTCATGAAATAGAAAAGACATCTGTAAATAAAGCTTGTTAGATTCCTGTTGCGTTGGAAAAGTAGCTATGATATGTACTTTTAAATCAACTTTGTTTATTTTCATTTAAGTAAATTTTAAAAATGAAATATTATAAACTGTTTTGTGTGACCTTGTTCAATTATATCATTTACTATGATTTTGAAACAAGACTACCTATGTATTAAAAATTTAAGGAACTTAATGAAAAAAATGCATTTTACAATACACACACACACACACATATATATATATATACCTTATAAAATATCGATTAATAAGAATAACAAGTTTATCAGAATAATAGTGAGACAAATACTTTAATTTGATTTTTAATAATTTTCCAAAATTAATGAGTTTTTACCTCTACAAACATTTGGACATTTAATTTTACTTTCAACTTATTTCATGAAAGAAAATAAAAAATACTATACACTATAAGGTATGATTAATAAGCATACGATACTATCATACTAAAACATTGCGTTTGATAAGAACTTAAACATATTTTAAATTTAAAAAATTATTTATATCGTTGGAAAAAATTGGGTTTGTAGTAAAAGAAAGGTTTAAAATAATATGTTTAAACTTATTTTTCTTAAATAAGTTACTTTATGAAATTAATAAAATTTTTATACATTTTCCTTTGACTTGAAAAGAAATTAATGAAAGTTTAAAATCATTATAAAATAAATTGTATATGTCATTAGTACATTTAAAAATTTTCATAAGGAACACAGAAATCAACTTTATTGCATGGTTTTATATAATAAATAATTTGTCACGGAGAGAAAATCAGAAATTTAACTGAAACCACTAAGGCGGTATTGTAGCATTCACTTTATAATTTAAGAAATCTGTTTTCATGTTATAAAAATGTAATGTTGAGTTTTTTTTTTTTTTTTTCACAAGAATTATTTGCATGTTTATTTTGAGAGCTCTTTCCTATGAATTCACCAACTTGTGTCTTTTTAATAATTAATAATAAAAATATCTTTTTAAATATTATAAAAAGTATTAATTTCCAAATTATAAAAAATTGAACGGCAGGGCAATGAAAAAAATTTAACCGAATTAAATTTTAGAAAATATAATTCATAACCATAATTAACCTCTACCTTTTGATCAAAAAATAGTAAATTTAAAAACAGATATAATAAATATCCCAAATCATATGTTTGGAAATCATGAAATATGTAAAAAGTATTTTTGTAAGGAAAATGGCGAGAAAAAAAAAACCTTCAACCATAATATTTTATATAAAATATTAGAAATTTTAGAGTCCTGAGGCCTGCGGGCCAAAAATCTACTATATAATGCTAATACCAATATTGTAGAAAAATTTAATTCAATTGTTGCCAAGTTAACGGTAGGAAGACAGTCAATTATTGTCAAAAGATTTCCTACCAAACAAGATGCTGTGCTTCAGTTCTTTCCCATTATACTGTACCAAGCTTCGGGGTTCGCGTGGATTGAGAGTTGAAGAAAGCAACCACTCATTGAGCAAAAGACTTTTATTCGTAAAAAAAAATTCCACTAGAGCTGTAACAATCACTATTATACAGCTCCAATTCGTCAGATACAATAAGTAACAGCTTCTAATCACATAACCCAAACACCTCAGGCAGAGAACAGCTTCTCTAAACTAGAAGTCACGACTAATCGTCTTCACTCACTGACTGTCTTCACAAAAACTTACTAACTATATCGCACTACGGTATTTATATCTGGCTTGGCGGGGAAATCTACTAAATTTCGCCAAGGTTCTGGAAGCTTCTAGATTATCTCGCTAAATATCGGTCCAAGAGCTTAGGTGATGGGTGTTTCCAAAAGTATCTATTTCTCGCCAAGTCACCAAAAATCTCTTCAACTGTCGCCAAGTCGTAAAGTTTTCTAACCAAAACATCGCCAAGTCACCAAATCATTAGAAAACCCGCTTTCAACGTATAACACATCTAAATACCGCAATTTTCGCCCAAAATGTGAGTATTTCCGATCTGTCTGAGATATTTGAAGACATATACAATAATTATTTATAAATTTGTAACATTGCCTCCCTCTCAAGGAACACATTGCATACACAAACAACTAAAAATAAAAATACAAAAAACTAGAAAATATTAAAATTATCTATACTATTTACAAAGGGACTATAGTATACTAACTTTTACTTTACATTACGATAAGGTTAGGTTAGGTTACGACAAAAAACTGTTTTGGAGCCTTATGCTCATAGGCTTATAGCTCTCATTGAGTAAGATTGACTTTTTATTTAAAACCTTGATTTACTATGAAAACAAACAGAAAATTCTACGATAAGGAGCTAATCTATCATAATGTATTACCTTTGGTTTTGAAGATGATTTCCTTATACGAACCACGACGTCATTCAGTCTTTTTAGGACTGTGTAGGGACCTTCCCAGTTGACTTGCAACTTTGGAGAAAGTCCTTTACGTCGAATCGGGTTCCACAACCAAACTTTGTCACCATCTTGAAATTCATGTATTGCCGCTCTTGTGTCATACCTTGCCTTCATTCTTTCGGTCGTCAGGTTGATTCGGTCTCGACCGAAACTATGGACATCTTCAAGACGTGCCTGAAGGTCTCGAAGGTATTCCGCAGGTGATGAAGATGTATCTGGTGGACGACCAAACTGAAGATCACAAGGGAGACGAAGTTCACGACCAAAGAGCATTTGTGATGGTGCATATCCGGTAGTCTCATAGACAGCACTGCGATATGCAAGCAGAAACAGCGCTAGCTTCAAATCCCAATCTTGCTGATTTCTGGAAACCATAAGTGAGAGATTATTTAAGATGGTACGGTTAAACCGCTCTACCATGCCGTCCCATCGCGGGTGTAATGGCGTGGTCTGCGTTTTGTCTATTCCGAGAATTTGACACATTCCTTTAAACACAGCAGAGGTGATATTTGTCCCTTGATCTGAATGAATTTGTAAGGGTACGCCGAATCTGGAAACCCATTGCTGCACTAGAACCTCGGCTACTGTAGTCGCTTCTTGATCAGGGATTGAAAACGCTTCAGGCCACTTAGTAAAGTAGTACAAGACAACTAGGATGTACTTGTTGCCATTTGAAGATCGTGGTAAAGGGCCCAAAATGTCCAATGCTATCCTATCAAAAGGTGCTCCTACATTATACCGCTGCAACCTTCCACGGCTACGTTTCTTTGGTCCCTTACGTGCCGCACAGTAATCACAAGATTGGCACCATTTCTCTGCATCTTGTCTAGTTTTGCTCCAATAGAAGCGTTCTCGAACTTTCTGTGGAGTCTTCATTACTCCGAAGTGGCCTCCAGTTAAGCTACTTTGCAATTCTTTCAAAACATCTAAAATTCTTGACTTTGGAAGAACAAGCTGTCATTTGAAATTACGTCCATCATCGGACTCCCATTTCCTGTATAACACGCCATTTCTAATATGGAGTGAGTCCCAAAGATCCCAATATTGTTTAGTAGCAGGACTGTAGGTGGAGATGTCCTGCCAACTTGGTCTCATACTGGAATATTCTTTTAATTCAAAAATTGGATTTATATTTGGGTCTTCTTTTTGGGCTTCTCTAAGTCCTTCATCATTCCATGGGTCTGGTTTCGATGGCGGTGAAACAGTAACTTGGCGTACTGAAGGATTTACTAATTGGTAGTTCTTCTCTACTCTAGAACAATATCGGCAGCTTCCATTACACGGTCTTCTTGATAAAGCGTCTGCATTTCCATGAAGAGTGCCTTTGCGATGACGTATTTCAAAGTCAAACTTCTGGATTCGTTGAATGCATCTGGCTACCTGTCCTTCTGGATATTTAAAATTTAAAAGCCAGGTTAAGGATGCGTGATCTGTCCGAAGCAAGAACTTTCTTCCATAGAGATAATGGTGGAAATGTTCTATGGCTTTAACGATTGCAAGCAATTCCTTCATGGTTGTACAATAATTTTGCTCCGATCTCGACAAACGTTTGCTCCAATAAGCAATGACATCTTCTTTATCATCAATCTCCTGCGACAAAACAGCTCCTATATTTTCATTGCTGGCATCTGTTTCTAAAATGAATAATTTTCGGGACTGGGGATATGCAAGAACGGGCGAAGATGTCAACGCCTCCTTAAGTTGCTTAAAAGCTTTCTCACATTCATCTGTCCTTAGAAATCTCTGTTTAACTTCTGTCAACTTGTGAAGGGGTCTGGCAATACTTGAAAAATCCTTAACAAATATCCTGTAATACGTGCATAGTCCAAGAAAATTTCTTAATTGATGGACATTTTCTGGACGACTCGAGTCCTTAACTGCAGACATCTTTTCAGGATCTGTTCTTACACCTTCAGCACACATAATGTGTCCCAGATAGCTTACTTCACGTCGAAATAAATTACATTTGCAAGAATTCAGCTTCAGGTAGGCCATTTTTAAATTTTCCAGCATCTTTCGGATGTTTCTTAGATGGTCTTCGAATGTGCGTCCTACAATGATGATATCGTCTAAATATACCAAACAGGCTTCGTAGGAAAGTCCTTGTAATACTGTCTGCATCAGGCACTCAAATGCACCAGGTGCATTGCAAAGCCCAAATGGCATAACCTTGAACTGCCAAAGTCCTTGTCCTGTGGTGAATGCAGTCTTTTCCCAATCCTCAGGATGTACCTCTACTTGCCAGTAACATCTCTTGAGATCCAAAGTTGAGAACCATTGATTTCCGGATAAAGCATCAAGTGTATCGTCAATCCTAGGAAGAGGGTAACTATCTTTTTTAGTGATGTTGTTTAACCAACGATAGTCAACGCAGAATCGGGTAGAAACATATTTCTTCCGAACTAAAACAATAGGTGAAGCCCAAAGACACTTTGATGGCTCAATAATGTCATTTTGCTGCATTTCCATCAGAAGATTATTCACCTCTTCCTGCTTAGCGAATAGTAGTCTTCTCGGATGTAGTTTAATGGGTGGATGATTTCCTGTATCGATTCAGTGCTGCGTTATTTTGTTTCGCCCAACATCATCTGATTTCTTGGAAAAGAGATCTCCGAATTCTAATAATGGATTACTTCCATTATTCCTCTGTTTATCATCTAACTCTGCTTTCTGAAGGAGTTCATTAATTAGAATGTCAGGAGGCTCAGATAGCAAGGCTTGACAATTTCTGTTAATACAGGTCACTGGAGTACAAGTCGCCAGTACTTCTCCTTCTTTTATTAGTTTTGCCTTATCGCTTATATTAGCAACTCTTACCGGGATTACATTTCGTGAAAGGTCGACGAGTGAAGAAGCCACTAGTACTCCTTTAACGCTATTGTCAGAATCTGGATATTCAATCAATCCATAGTGAAATATATTATCTTCTGAAAGAGCTCCGGAAACTTACGTCTCAGTTCTTGGTGGTAATGTTGTTTCACTCTTTGCAGTTATATGATGGACTCTTTTAATATCTGAATATTTCGATTTAAAAATCGCTGTCTTTAGAACACGAGTGTAGTTTATAATTTTTAAAATCTAACTTGAAATGGTTTTCTTTGAGGAAATCCAATCCGAGAATAAATTCGTCATTTTTATCAGCGACATATGCCATATGATGGTACACGGCATTACCAAATGCAATGTTTAGATTGACTTTTCTATGCAATTTAATCTTATCACCAGTCACAGTTTGGAGGGTAATGCAGGGCGGCGTCCAAATGAGTTTCTCACCAAGTTTGCGAGCCAGATCTGTCTTAATGATGGTTACGTTGGCTCCAGTATCGATTAACATTCTGCATGAACTTCGTTGACATGTCCCATAACGAAAAGTCCGTTGTCTCCGCCATTTACGGAAGAAATGTGAAACAATTTAAATGGGGCTTCTGTTTCTCTGGACATCTCCGACCGGCCAGATGGCCACATATTAGTTTCTTTGCTGTGGTGGAAGATCATTTCCACCATCTCTTGGTTTCGAGCAGACTCTACAGACGTGTCCGACAGCACCGCAAGTCCAACACTGAATTTTTGTGTTTCTGCCACCTTTACTCAGTTCTAAGCTACGGAATTTTCGCCGCAGATCTTCAATTTCTTTTCTTACATCACAGTCAGTATCAGTAGCAGAGACGGCTCTGATTGATTGCCGATCTTTACGCTCGGCCTGCTGGGCAGGCTCTATCTTAAGTGCGTAGACTACAGCAGATTCAATATCTTTGACATCGGCGAGTCTAAGTGCTTTCTGTATCTCCGGATCTCGCACAGTATCGATGAAGTGATGGAGAGCCAGATCTTGACGTTTCTCAGCTGGGCAGTCCGAAAATGCTAAATGGGAAAGTTGCTGAATATCGGCAGCCAATTCTTGCTGACTTTCACCCACTTTTTGATAGCGGGACTTCTGCTATTTCTTTAGTACGCTCTTCTCTAAACCACAGCTCAAGCCCACTCGATAGGGCTTGGAAATCGTGCCACTACTCTTCCGGAAGCATCTAGAGGATATTAGCCGCGTCTCTTCTTAAAGAAGCCGCCATGTGAAAAGCTTGGGCTATGGGATTCCATCCATTAGCTTCCGCTACCATCATAAAACTGGGTCTTGTATACCTGCCAGGATGATTTTCCATCGAATGTTGAGTATTTAATCGTGGCCAGAGAAGTCATAACTGCCACATTGCGTTCCTCATGTCTGTTTAACATCTGTTTCTTCAAGCTTTCAATCTCCTTATTCATATTGTCTAATGCTTCTTCAACGTTTTCTCCGATCTCCAAAACCTTAGTTTCAACTGAAGTTACCTTAACTTCCATTGCATTCATCTTCTCCTGAATGATATTGGCGAATTCTTCTTTAACACTTACAATGTCCTTCTCAAGTTCCTTTTTAAGCTCCTCCTGTCCAAATTTGATCTCTTTCGTCATCTCGGTTTTAATCTCTTCTTGTCCAGCTTATCATCTCTTCTTGTCCAGCTTTCATCTCTTCTTGTCCAGCTTTCATCTCTTCTTGTCCAGCTTTCATCTCTTCTTGTCCAGCTTTCATCTCTTCTTGTCCAGCTTTCATCTCTTCTTGTCCAGCTTTCATCTCTGCTTGTCCAGTTTTCATCTCAGCCATCTGCTGAATTAATTTTTCGAGAAGACTTTTTATTAAATCCATATCCATTTTTCTTGTGACACGCTGCATCAACTCTTCAACCCCGCTTCTAACACCAGTTGTACCGAGCTTCGGGGTTCGTGTGGATTGAGAGTTGAAGAAAGCAACTACTCGGTGAACAAAGACTTTTATTCGTAAAAATTCCAGTAGAAATACCAGCTGTAATAATCACAATTATACAGCTACAATTCGTCGGATATAATAAGTAACAGCTTCCAATCACAGGTCTCAAATACCTCAGGAAGAGAACAGCTTCTCTAAACTAGCAATCACGACTAATCGTCTTCACAAAACTGACTGTCTGTACAAAAACTTCACTAACTATGTCGGGCTGCGGTATTTATACCTGACTTGGCGGGGAAATCTACTAATTTCGCCAAGGTTCTGGAAGCTTCTAGGCTATCTCGCTAAATATTGGTCCTAGAGCTTAGGTGATGGATGTTTCGAGAAATATCCATTTCTCGCCAAGACGCCAACAATGTCGCCAACTCGCCAAGTTTTCTCGCCAAAACATCGCCAAGTCACCAAATCGTTAGAAAACCCACTTTTAGCGTATAACACGTTTAAATACCTCAATTTTTGCCCAAAATATGAGCATTTCCGATCTGTCTGAGATATTTGAAGACATATACAATAATTATTTATAAATTTGTAACAATATGTTCTAATTATGTACTTTTTGCAAGATTTTACGAGAAGCCGTGTCTTTAAGATAAACGCGTAACCGCGCTTGGGCGAGCGAAGTGTCTGTTAATGCTTTTAATATATATGCTGACATTTATTGATTGTTATCTTTGAAAAATAATCAATTTATAAAAAGTTACTTCATTATCTTGTTAGATGATATAGACTTTTCGGGGATAGTTTTTAAAATATCATATAACTTAAATGTTACCCTTAAAAACCCAAATATTTTGAATTTATATATTAATAAACGTTAATAGAAAGTATTATATTAATTGTGATTTACAGAATAAAAAATTTAGGATTTATATTATCAACTCGAAAAATAATTTCCATAAATATAAAAATTCGTTTTATATATAAATATATAAAACAAAATTATTATATAAGAAAAAAACTAGTTTCTACCCATTTCACATTTTAATTAAAAACTTAAAAATGAAGTAGGCAGTCTTTTAGCCGTGATCAATTAAATTTTAATTGTTATGCGTATCGGAAAAATAAAATATTTGAAAATTTTAAACTACTAAGTAATTAACCTATAAAATGCAATGAAACCTAACTTATTAACAAAAGAATAAAATATCCATCGAAAAACAAAATTTCTTTGAAATTATGATACGCTAAAGTAACTAACTGGAAGAAAGCTAAGTAACTAACGGACGGACGGTTCACGGTTAAGAGTGACGTTTAACGTCGTGGTAGGGTTTCTCGAGTGTTTTTATTTATGACAAACCTAAAGAGTCAATGATATTGACTAGGAGGGCGGGTGTAAGGTGTAATTAATGTAAGCAAATGTAGAAAACTCAAGGAAATAATTTTTGAATCCAAAAGCAAATTAAAGCAATAATATTTAAAATCGCTTACTATAATGATAAATATATTCACCTTTTCTCTCTTTGATAAAAAAGATTACAAAATTTTTTGATTAATAAATTATTTATGTGACAGAAGGATTGTAAAATTTATCTTTCCTTTAAATTGCATAAAGTTTGTAAGGGATAAATTCTTAGATCAAAATAGATCACTTATCCACTTAAAATTTCTAATGTTATCGTCCATCAATTTGGTTTATCTAAAATCATGTTAATTGCTTATTTTTATCTCACTTTAATTTGCTTTTAATTTGTAGCTTCACATATTTGATAATTTATAAAATTTCAGTTGATAAAACGAATTTAAATTCAGTACCTAATTTTGAACCCTTAAGAAATGTGGAATTAACTATAAAATAAAATAAAACTTCGAATAAATGTTTAAAGATTTGTCCTCACCCAAAGCATGGAAAATTATTTTTCATTTTATTTATTTTTTGATTATCGCCATTTATTGATTAAAAATAAGCACAATTTCTTTACTTTATTATACTCCATCTATTACAAAAAGGATAATATTATCAATAATCATTCTAGAAAAGAGTAGTTTCATGTATCTTTGTATTTAATTATATATTTTTTACACATACGTATTTTCCAATACAGAAATTCTGTATTTTTATTAAACATATAAGTTTTACCATGATATTTTTTTAAAATTAATTAAAAATTTTTTTTACATTTTAATGTTTAATTAATGAAAACGCTTCTCTATAACGTATAGTTCGTCTATAATATATAGTAGAAACGTTTGCTACAATTAGTCTCAAATTTTGCTAAAATCTGTTAAGAAAATGTAAGCGTTTAACACTTACAACAATAGACATTAAACGAAATGTGCAGTATTTTTTCCATGTCTCAGTTTCTGAATATATATATATATATATATATATATATATATATATATATATATATATATATATATATATATTCATTATCAGTTTATTTTTTACTGTGGTTTTTCTAAAAATATATCAGATTTTCACAAAGAATATATTGAGAAAATAAAATTCAATGATTTGATATTTTTTAAAACTACAAAAGTATGTGTTTTCACTCAAAAAATTATAAGTTGAAGGAAATAATATTATATGTTGACAAAATTATTAAAAATTTGAAGCAAAAATAATAATAATTATAAAATAAAATTTTTTAATGATATTTTTTAAAAATTTTAACAAGTGATTTCATAAATTAATCTTTGTGTTTTTTGTTAGTAAATTATTATTCGAAGTATATTTAGATAAAATTGAAACACCTGAATTCAATGTTCTCCCCAGTAACATTGTTTTGTTCAAAACGATGATTTTATCTTTTAGAAATCTTGACTTTTCTGTGTCTAGCATGAATTCATTACATTTACTTATTTAACACCTATTTTTGATTATTACAGTTTATTATAAAAAACTTTTTGAACCTGAGAGAAATCATTCTAGAGGAATACAATGAAATCGGAATAACTACTTTTGTGCACTGTAAAAAATATTAAAAAGATCTTTGAATGTATAAATTATTGAATAAAAAAGAAAATATATCATTGCGTTAAACAATATGAAAATAATTCAAAATAAAAATAAGCTCTTTTGAATTAAAAAAATAATAATAAACATCGAAAGAATGTCCTATTAAACACTGATGAATAGAAATTCTTCATTGGTAAAGTAAGCGATTGAGAAAACAACTCAAAGTACAATCGTGACCTATTAATGTTAAAACTTTTCTAATTTAAATTCCTGTGGCTTAGTTAAACTGTCTTTGGTATACACGAGGCTTAATTAGATCGGGATCAACAATTCAAACTCCCAATGAGAATTTTAGTCAATAAATTTAAATACCGAGTGTATATCAATTTTGGAAAACTTAGGCTGAGAATATTTATGATTTTATTATAAAAATATATATAAATAGATAACTCAATGTTTCAAAGAAATTAAATCTTTAACTCCATTGAAGCTTTAAACTTGCATAATCTAATATTTTAAAGATTTTTTTAAAATGATGAGCATACAAAAATCTTTACTAGTTTAACGTAAGTTGTTATAGTGTTCGTTCAGTAAATTAAAATTAATTCCGACATTTACGATCAACCATGGGACAAGTTTATTGGAGTGACATAGTATTTTTTAAGTGTGGAATTAGAAAAATTGAGAAAAAGCAATTTCTTCAAAATCATATGTATGCATAATCAATACATTATAATTCCCTGTTATTTATAATTATCTCTATGTAATTGTTATAGTAACATCATTCATTACTAAAAAATATATGATTTTGAAAATATATTAATAAATATTCTTTTCTTAATTAATTAGAAATCTGATTATTCTCCTGTCATATTTCCGAATCCAATTCTATATTTCTGATTATTTTTATTCGATTTTTATTGTTTGAAATTTAAAAACCTAAACTAAACTTTCAAAATTACCTACAGCTTGAATTATTTTAAAGAAAGTGCTTTTATTATAATTGCATTATAATCTCATATTGAGTTAATACTACTTTACTATTTACTGTGTGGGAACGCCAAATCCTTAAGTAAAATAAATTCCCATGAACTGGGAAAACGCCTGTTTGGATAGGTCATTTTATAATTGCTTATTTTACTAATAGGAGTTTATGGAAGGGTGTTATCTCCCTCCTTTAGATCGTTTTTAAATTATTACCAGACGTAGTTTGTGGTCTTAGTACTCAAAAGAAAGCGTAAACTCAGAAGGGAAAATCTCTTGTAAAAATCTTTATGCATAAAAATAAAGCTACAAATTGTATGTATTGAAGCAATAAGAGCTGCAGGCATTCACTATTCATAAATTGATTTTGGTAATTGCCCTTTTGCATATTTGTAGCTACTTATAATATTACAAACTGTGGAATAATTAAAAATCACTTAAGTGAATTGAGTAAAAAACTTGGAGATTAAATGATAAGCTCTGCAAATGTAATAAAATAATGTTTCATTGCATTGACAAGAGAAAACATCTTCAATTTCAATGGTTTCAGTAATGAGAAATGTGGAGAAAATCTGTGATTAATAACATACAGGTATTCAAAATAAATGTATTTAGTTCACATGTTTAATTAAAAAAGATTTATTCTCTAATTACATACAATCAGTTTTGATAATTATGAGAATACATATAAAAAAATTACAGTATAATAATACTTATGTAATATATTACATATTTTCAGACGAAAGTAATAAAATATACTAATTTTTATTCAAGTAATTTACATGATTATCAGATATAAAAATACAATAGAAAAAAAATAATTTTAAAATTAATTCTAGAAAAAATAGGAAAAATCATCCATAAGCACTTACGTGGAAAGAGAAATCAGATTAATAATTTCTTTTCACTGTTTTTAAAAACACATGATGAATTTTAGTGAAATAATTTTATTAATAGATGGCAAGTTATTTTATTGGTCATATATATATATATATATATATATATATATATATATATATATATATATATATATATATATATATATATATATATATATATATATATATATATATATATATATATATATATATTATATATATTTAAGTTTTTCTTTTAAAGGAACAGCAAATAATAATATTGAAATAATCATAACCATTGGTATCACGCGCATCAATAAAATCGCTTTTTATAAAAATGAACTAAAACCAACAACAAAATATTTATTTGAGCTCTTGGATGAAAAATATGCTCCATATATTTCTATGTTTTTGCTATGTAATTGCTTAAAATTTCATTAACAATTAAATTTTTGATTTTTATAATTGTAAATGACGGTCAATTAATATTGGTGTAACATTTGAATGAGCTGTGCAAAGAACTACTTTTATTATTATGTCCTAAGAATATCAGCAAAGCAAATATTGAAAATGTACACTGTTGAGAACTTGTTTCAGAAATAAATATTGATCAGTTATTATCCTTTTGCAACCGAGTAGACTGGAAAAATCTCTTAATACTAATTTATCTTTATGTTGCCATGGTACTTACGTATTATCGCAACCATATTGGCGACATTATATAAGACCGGAATACGCTGACGGGACATGGAGTGCGTAGTTAAAATGCACAATGTAATGTAGAAGCAGTAGGAAAGAAAATAATATATTGTACCGAGCTTCGGGGTTCGTGTGGATTGAGACTTGAAGAAAGCAACTACTCAATAAACACAAAGCTTTTATTCGTAAAAATTCCACTAGAAATACCAGCTGTATACAGCTACAATTCGTCGGATACATTAAGTCACAGCTTCCAATCGCAGGTCTCAAATACCTCAGGCAGAGAACAGCTTCTCTAAACTAGCAGTCACGACTAATCGACTTCACTAAACTGACTGTTTTTACAAAACCCACTGTCTTCAGAAAAACTGACTGTCTTTACAAAAACTCCTAACTATGCCGGGCTGCGATTTATACCTGACTTGGCGGGGAAATCTACTAATTTCGCTAAGGTTCTGGAAGCTTCTAGGCTATCTCGCTAAATATTGTTCCTAGAGCTTAGGTGATGGATGTTTCCAGAAATATCTATTTCTCGCCAAGTCACCAAAAATCTCGCCAAATCACCAAATCATTAGAAAACCCGCTTTTAACGTATAACACGTCTAAATACCGCAATTTCAGCCCAAAATGTGAGTATTTCCGATCTGTCTGAGATATTTTAAGACATACAATAATTATTTATAAATTTGTAACAATATTAAGTAATATTTATCTGTATAATTCGTGCCTTTATTTGACGATATATCAATTACGTTTAGGTGGAAAATATTGCAAAATGGTTTTTAGAATAGAATCAAAACGATTCTTTTTATCCGTTTCTTAGGTTTGTCGTCATATGAATTCTGTCCATGCATTATGTCCATGCAACAAACTCATAAAAATACTTTTTTAAATAGGTAACGTGCCATAATAAAATTTCATTTGAAATGTTAGTGTGGTGAAACTATACGTAAGTATAATTAAATAAGCAGATAAAAGCAATTCTTCTTTAAACAATTTTTTATTAATCAATGTCTTACAAAAAGTTTTATGCTAGAAACAGAATTCACGAGTTAAAAACAATTGTTTGGAATGTGATTTCTGTACACAAAATGATAAAGATTTAATATCTGGTTCATATTTGGTTAATTTCGACAATACGCATGCAGAGCTCGACTCATCCGTCATTCTATTCTTATATTTACTTTTTTTATAAAATTTTATTCTAAAAATAGAGGTTCACATGCCCACGTCGATGAAAATATTGATAAAATTGCCTTTGCTAATATTTTTAAACAATTAAATGTGTCACGAATTGAATTTCATATAGTTAGAATTTCATCTTATGCAATATTATTTATTTTATCCAATAATTGATTACTTTCAATAGATATAATTTTTAAATCAACAAATTTTTGGTTCGATGGTACTTGACTGAAATCCAACTAACTCCATTTCTAATTCCTTAAAATTTAACCACTCAAAGACTTTTAAATTAAATTTTTCAAATGGTATTGCATCAGGATATAAAATAAATTTTAAAGTTTGCTCAAATTCTTAAAATTGCATAAATCTTGCAGAAAATTCCTGCATCAGGAATCACTTCGAACGCTTTCATTAATTCAAACATTATAATGACTATTTTATTAACCCCTTGTAGTTTTATATTCAATTCATTTAAGTGAGATCATAAATCAGTGAAAATATATAACTTTCCTAGCCCTTATACATTCAATGATGGATTGTATTGTTCAATAATGTTCTTATTCTTTAAGAATAATCTTATTTCTTCCAAACTATCTACAAATCTTTGCAAAACATTTCCACGGCTTAAGGCTCTTCCAGACCTACGTGAGAACTTCTGTTGTCTTGTCGCCCCATCTGGTATTAGTTCTCAAAGCCTGTAGAGGGGAGTATCCCAAACATTATCATTGGTTGAAATTGCTTGTCAATCAATCCTTCGAAGTTATGGAGTCTGC
Organism: Latrodectus elegans; assembly: GCA_030067965.1. Classification (NCBI taxonomy): domain Eukaryota; kingdom Metazoa; phylum Arthropoda; class Arachnida; order Araneae; family Theridiidae; genus Latrodectus; species Latrodectus elegans. The sequence goes on along the minus strand of CM057813.1, from coordinate 10,052,566 downwards.
CAGTATTGGCGCGTTATATCGTGAAAAATTAAAGTACTAACACCATAAAAACAGCCAAAAAGAGAGTTTTAAATTTGCTCCTAACAGATGTTTACCTCAAATTACCCTCAGGTTTCTTAGAATAGGAGTGGGGGAAATTGGGTCAGTACAAATGCTCAACGAACTGACACCGGAATTACCTGTTGCTGTCTTATGGAAAATGAGCTGCCAGTGATTCTAAAGAAAATATTATTTATTTATATTTTAGAGTTCGGTTTTTATTATTCGCACTAAAATATATGAAGACAAATTGCAAATGTTGAGTGATTTTACAGTTACTAATTAAATGGTCAAAAATGATTATCAGAATTCAAATAAAACCTCAAATACTATATGAATGATTAAAAAAATATTTTTTTAAGTACCTTGGTTCAATTTGATTTTATGAGACTTGATGCATTGACTTAAGATGCTTTTGAATATGAGTGCAACAAATAATTAAAAACTATTATTTTCAAAACTAACTCAATATAAAAATATTTAATTTTTTTCAAGTTTTATTTTAAACAAACACACACACACACACACACACACACACACACACATACATATATATATATATATATTCTAATTATATAAAAATAGATGAAATGATTATATAAATAATTACAGTTACAATATATATTTTTATGAAAATAACGTTAAGATTTTCTATCTATCTATCTATATAATCGTATCGTAATTTTCATAAAAATATTGTAACTGTAATTATTTATATAGTAATCATTACATCTATTTTATATAATTAGAATTACTTAGAGCTTGAAAGAGAGATTCATCTCTTATCTTTCATCTCACAAGTCCCTAACTTTATTCCTCTACATAAATAAAATTAACTAAGTTATAATTAGAAGTACACGTTTTTGAAAAACTTGATATTTTGGTGTAAAATGTGTAGTGAAATTTACTTTAATTCTGAAGATTTTAAAACTCTTCAGTTATTTTATTAGATATTTTTCCCTGGCTTCATAAAAACAAAATTAGATTAGCACTAAATATGCCTTATAAAAACACACAGGTAAATTAGATTAAAATAAGTTTAGAGTAAAATTGTGAGAAATATAAATTAGGTTTATATTTGTCAACGAATAATCAAATGCAAATACAACTTATAGCATACGAGAAAAATATATTTTCATTGTAATACGAGTAAAATATAATACAATTTCATGAGCATATGAGAAATTTAGTTGATACCTTGAAATATATATGAGGTAAAATAGTAATTAAAATAAATCTGTTAATAAAGTAAAGAGAAATATGCTTGAGCAATTCACATTTCATGAAGGAAAAACAGAAACTATAAATATATGTGTATACACACACACAAACAAACACAATATATACAAACATAAACGTACAAATTCATATAGTTAAACTTTTATTTTTTTGGATTTTAATTTTTCAGCTTTTTTTTGTTTTTTTTTTTTTTTTTTTTTTTGTTTGCTCCTCAATTATATAAGTTGGATTTCTTATGTCCATTGATCTAGGATAACGTGGATCAATGATTAGTTCTGGCAAAAGACAGTCAAAATAAAAATCATTTAATTTAGTTTTCATTTGTGTCTCCCAAAATACATCATCTCTAAAAATAATTTCATTTTTAATTCCTCTTGGGGTTCAAATGGCAAACCAACAAAAGTTTCTTTCACTAATATGTAATTGTCCTTAGATTTGAAAGTAAAATTTATGATTTTTATTTATAACATTAATTTTTTTTCTTTTTCCATCTTTTGCCAGAAATTGAATTTAGATTTCTTTATAAATTCATTGGGATGTATATCGCGACATGTATATGGGCATTTAATTTCAACAATACCCTCTTTGCCAATTATTCCATCTGGCGTGGCAGCTAAATGAGGCAAATTTTTATCTATGAATATCCCACATGGTTCTATTTTAAGTCCTATTTCTTTTTCTAGTTCGAGAATGGCAGTTTTTTCATGAATAATCCCGTAAAAAATTGCTTCATTTTTTACGTTAGAGTATAGTATTGTTTTTACTAAATTTTGGCATCCTGTAGAGGGTAACTTCCGACATACTGCACCAAAATTCGACGCTGTCAATCGAATTCTTCTTTCCTTTCTCCAAACAGCATTCTCACTTTGAAGTACAGTAGCTCTTTCTAAATCTTCTCTTTCTTTCAAAGTAAGAGCTAGATTAGTCAATAATTTCGATTTTTTTCCTTCGTAATTATTAGATGATAAATCTGACTTTTCAGCAGCTGGGCCATAACTTTTGTCGGGACCTGAAAAAATATTTGCTAATTTCCTAGGCTTTGACTTATTTTTTGCTTTATTTTATTTATTCTTTTATTTTCAAACTGCTTGCAGTATTTACCTGGTGACTTATATATTAAACTGACTTATATATTTCATTCGATTTTTCATCGATTTCCTTGTAGTGGAAAGATGAAGTTTTCTTTTCGTACTGTAATCATTTTTTGTCATGTTTAAAATAGACTAATTTTACAGAGTTTAATTAATGAGAAAAATATCCAAATACATTTAAAATGGTAAAAATGTTGAAATGAATTTACGAGAATTTTGAATTTTCGGAAAACAGCATTCAACATCAATTGAGAAACGCGTCAAAATGAATAATATGTTCAACTGAATCTTGCGGTTGAATAGTTTGGAATGGCTGCATTACAAAGCTGTTTGGAGACGGTATTGTACTGCGTATCCCATCTTAGTGACAACAAGATGATTGATGATTTAATTATTGTTGTAGCCATACAGAGAAAGAAAGTCGTTCAATCACACTATTTCTAGACTAGTCACTTTGAGCATATCTAATTGATTCTCAATCTCCTTCCTGATATTCTCTCTCAAGCATTTCTACTCGAACATCAATACTATAACTTCTGTTACATATTTTATATCGCCTTAAGTGCTACAGGATATTTATTTATTCTTTTGATATTTTATTTTATTCTTTTTTTGTCAAAAATAATGTCATTTGCGTTGCGCAGGAAAATATTCTTCTCAAATAAATTTCGTGGGCATAAAATGATTCCCCTAAGAGCATTGATGTCATCTGTATTGTAGTGTGTTGTAATGTATTGTTATCGTTCGTTTGGTTATTGAAATGCTTTTATGTTTTTCCGCTGAAGTTATACTACAAACCCAATTTTTTTTCAAAGATATATATAATTTTTTAAATTTAAAGTGTTTAATTTCTTATCAGACGCAATATGCTGGTATCGTATGCTTATTAATCATACCTTATAATGTATTTTTTTTTTCATGAAATAAGTTGAAAATAAAATTAAATGTCCAAAGGTTTGTAAAGGTAAAAACTCAATAATTTTGGAAAATGATTAAAAATCAAATTAAAATATTTGTCTCACTATTATTCTAATAAACTTATCGAACTTATCGTCCTATTATTAGATATTTTATTTTATAAGAAATATATATATATATATATATATATATATATATATATATATATATATATATATATATATATATATATATATATATATATATATATATATATATATATATATATATATATAATATATATATGTATATATATGTATGTATATATATATATGTATATAGATGTATATATATACACATATATATATGTGTGTGTGTGTCTATTGTAAAATGTATTTTTTTACATCTTCACACATAAAGTAGTTTAAATTTTTAATACATAGTCTTATTTCAAAATCGTAGTATATAATATAATTGAACAAGGTAACACAAAACAGTTTATAATATTTCATTTTGAAAATTTACTTAAATGAAAATAATCAAAGTTGATTTAAAAGTACATATCATAGCTACTTTTCCAACGCTCTAATAAACAGAAATCTAACATGCATTATTTACAGATGCCTTTTCTATTTCATGAGTGAGAAAAGCTAATTCGTCTTGCTCGATTTGGAATTGTTTGCCAACCACCGGGTAAAACAGGGGGAATCATATGGGGAGAAGTTTTTCTCAGAAATTCCTCCCTCTTTAGGTTACCGTAGTGAAGTAGAAAACTCAGCCACTTTTGGCTTTAAAAATTTTCCAGTTTCATAGGTGGCGTTGTGTACAGAGGTAGATTTTCAGAAATAAGAATGAGTTTGATTTGTAATTAAAATTCGTATCAAAATATTAATGCAATCAAAAATATTTTTAGCTTAAAAAAAACAAAAATGTTCATTTTGTAATTGTACGGAGAAAAAAATGAAATATCTTTAAGCCAAATTTTGTACAACCTCGATGAAATTAGAATTTGGTTAAAATTTACTTGGATGAAAATATTTTGACATTTTAAAAATATTTAAAAAAGTTTTAAACGCTAAAAATGGACGTCGAAGTGACAGTAGCTCTGTTTTTTGTAATTTGCAGAAGACCGGAAGTTTCTATCATGAAAATAGCACTTGTGAAACATTAAAATATTATCCATAGGATTAACATAGGATTCGATTTTCCCCAACGGAGGTCTAGCAGGGCCTTAACCAGCGTACATTATTGTATAAAAGTAAGCTATTGTACGACGAGTTTACTCCGTTTAACAATTCTTGAAATTTTCTTTTATTTAATGCTCGTGTTCATATAAAATTGATTAATTTTGTTACAGAACTCAAAATATCGTCAACAATTTTTAAACCTGCTTGGCACACAATAGATTTAAAAATCCTTGATGATATTTTCGCTTATTTGTGAATAATGCAATGAAAATCCAGAATTGTGTGCCCAATACGTTTTGTAAATAAATTTATAAATCCATTTTCCCGTCCAGTTAAGCACCGTCAGTTGTAACTTACACAATTTTAGGACATAATTCTCTTTTTCCAATGCATTACAAATGTCTAATCCTTTTGTTGTTAATCTTAATGTCGATAAACTTATCAATTCTTCTTTAGTGTTCTTTTGAACAAAATAAAGTACAAAAATTGCTAAGCGAGCAGAGCCTGTTACGCCGGTAGATTCGTCAAGGCAAATGGATATAAAATCGCAGGACTATATGAATTTTTTCTTGAAAACTTTCACTTTTCGCCATACTCAAAATTCTCTCTCTCTTTCACCGTATTCTTAGCTATCTTATGATTTAATATCTTATTCTTAGTCTTTAATTCTTCGGATATTTTTTCTTTGTTTTGGAAATCATCGAATAAGTATGGCGCCCATTGCAGCCAAGCATCCTTTAAAAATTAAAAGATTTCGCATATTGAGCGAATTATATTGTTATATTGTATTGTTTTTGAAATTTGATAACTAGCAACAGTGGTGTTTGATTGAGTTCCAATATATTTCATTAAAGAAGTAGTTGGAGCATTTTGAGACACTCCGTTTGCTCTTCCACACTTCGATCGAGAAGAAATTTTTGATTGGTTTCATAATACTGCTTTACTGAAGATATTTTACAGACTACAGCTTTAGAACATAAAATACAAACTGATTTTGTCTTTTTCAATCATACCGAATCTATCGGTACACCATGCTTGATATTCTCTGCTATTACATGTTTCGGATAATTTCGATTTCTTCATTGAACTAGCTATAATACGAAATTCAAAAAATATATACTTTGATAATATTGCTAGAAAATAAATAATTTATACTCCATTCGTTTGCAAGAACATATTTCGTCGCATATTAAAGTACTAAAAATATTACCAACACAAGAAAATAATAAATAACATATTAATTCGAAGTAATTTTAAAAATTATTTCTATATTTTACACTGATTTAATGATAAGATAATTTTTCACAATATTAAATTGTTCAAAAATATAAACAAATTATAAAGTTTAGTAATTTTTAATACCTTAAGGTTGTTACAGGTTAAAACTGCAATATGTTCTTGCAAATGAATGCAGAATACAAAATATGAAGTTATACAGATAAATATTTTTAGGTAAAAATATTTACCTAAAAATAACACGCCATCTATTTACAAGAAATGGTTAGATTAACAAAGTACTGAAGTTTCAAAGGTGACGGTTTACTAAAAGTGATTAGTGCAGTCTTCGTCTGATTCAGGCTATGTAAAAATTTTTATCTAATGCGCATCTTTATATACTTCGAGAGAATTCATGCGATATTTTAATAATAAAATGTATAATTTGACGGTTCTAGTTAAAACTTACAAAGATAGTTTTTCAGTATCACAAATTTATATCATAAATTACAAATTAAGCGTAGATTAATAATTTTTAATTAATTTCTGTAAAAAAAGATGATTTATAAAAAAAAAATTATTTTTGTGCGTGCCATTGGTTCGCCACCCCTGTCCTAGAATCACGAGATATATGAAAAGTATGCCGAATCTTAAAGGGTAGCAAAAGCATTTCGCATTAGATGGCTGGGTCATGTTCAGATATTTCACAACTTTTCCATTTTGGTAGGAAAGACCTATAGGTGAAGAAGAGTAAAACGATCTAACTGGGGTGAAACAACCTTGGCCTGTAAAATAAATAGTGTTTACTGCAAGAAAGAAAATCCTATGGACCAAACTCAATGGAAGCACAACCACCTTACAGTTCAATGTTGATTTGGAATGAACCTGCTCATCAACATCGATAGAGAAACGATATCCGGTGAGTTTGACAACCATGACAGAATCAGCCAACTAATGGTAACTTTCGTTCAAACAAGCCTTGCCATATCCCTTGGCCATGGTAAGATCTTAACAAATAAAAATCAGAATAATTAATTTATAACACAAAACAGTTCATATTAAAACAAAATTATTAAGTTATGCAGAAAACTACGAGGAGATATGACCTCAATAAAATTACACAATTCTTACATCAAAAATTATTGTGAAGTAATTAACGTATTCTCGTAGTTAAAATCGAGAAACATTTTGGTTTCAGGATGAAGTTTTCACTCAAAATTCAACATTGAATATATCTTAAGACCAGGAAAGAGCTATAATTTTTTTTTTTTTTTTTTTTTTTAATAAAGCGGGGATCTGGGTGACTAATCCTTCACCACAACAAAGTCGGAAACTGCTACGCATTTGTCGTTACCCAGAGGTCTCCTGTGAACCAAGTCATACCACCACAAACCCGTTTATAAGGGTGGGCCACATTCATACATCATCTCAGAAAAACGGACAAAGAAAGTAACATCCATGCCCGAAACCCACAGCTCAGGAGTCAGGAACGCTAACTACTCAGCCATCGGTCGGCTTAAAAGTAGAATTAGATTTTATCCAAGTTTTTCTCCAGATAGCTTAAATAGAAATGCTATCTGTAATTAAAAAATAATGTTCTTCTTCAGGGGCTTGCACAGTACTGGGCACCCCTGCTCGATAGCATTTTGCGTCATAAAATATGTTACTGTAAGTTTTTTTGTACAATAATTTAATTACTAAATTAATACTTCAGTGTATTAAGTAGAAAACTTTAATAGCTTTCTACTTAATATAATTGACTGTAATTAGTGAAAAATCTGAAAGCCCGTTTCTGTGCTTTTAACTTTTCTGATAAGGTGCAAGAAAAGATCCTGTAAAATACAAAAAAATTAGATGACACATACCAATTAAAAAATAGAACTGAGAATCCCCTCCCCTCAAACAGTAATTCTCTTATCTAAGGGCGACGTCCGTACATCTTCAAAGTGAATAATTTTATTTATTCATTTTTTACATTGAGCATACATTTTCTTTAGCATTATTATAGTTTAAAGTTTTGAGAGAGGGAGATCTGAATCAAAATTCAATGGATGAAATGAACCTATAAAAAAAATTTATTACACCACTTACAAACTTTGAGACTAACATATATAACTTTCAATAAAATTTTAATTACACAGGGATTTTGTCTAAACCCATACATGGCATTAAAAAAACTATTTTATTACCAGGATTAGAAAGAAAGGCACTATCATATCGTTAACCGCAATGTGGCTATATCTGATGAATTCATATTAATGACTGCCATAGAAATGATAGTTCACTGTACTTCCCATGCTATATTTTTAAATGTTTGAAATTCTAAAAAATGAGCACTTTTCCTAAACGAATATCATCAATATGAAAGCCTACTAGAAAAGTCACTACACCAATTATTAATATCTACAATTTTACGGCCATAAGATACCCATTTCAAGTTTGTCAGGTCATTATTTAAGTGTGACAATAACATTACTAAGAGATTTCAGAAAAAAATTATATTCAAAAATGTAAAGCAAAAGATAATTTTTATAAAACATATTGTATTGAGTCTTCTACACCTTCTCTTGATTAACATTAAGCATCAAATTATTAACTTAGTATACGCTTCATAAGATTTATTTTAACCAGTAATCTAGATGAAAAGAGTTTCTTAGTAAGAAATTTGAAAGAGAAGAAAATATTGTTTAAAAATAAAAAATTGATGCACTTAAAATTTCCGTTGTTGAATTAATGTATAGATGTATTCTTTATTTTTCCAAAACTATTGCAATGAATATGGAAATGCACAATTAAAAAATACATATTATAGAAATCAGTTTGAATAAAAATGAAACTCAAGCAAATTGATAGATTTATTCATAATAAAAACATATGCAACAATATCACATATTTTATAAATCACAAGCTAAAAATTTGATATAGAAATAAAAAACATGCGATTATTTATAACAGTAACTGTTATATAAATAAATTGTAACAAATTCACATATTTTACATATTTAAAAATTTACAACAAAAAACCAAAGTAATTACATATTAACACTAAAATAAATTAACACCATGAAAAATGTGAATGCACAATAATTTTTAGGCCACAACATAGACACATATAATGCTGAAAAAATTACACATGTAGAAATCTTGTATAAGCATGCATTTTGTGTGCATGCAATAACTTTTCAAAACATTTAATTTAGAATTAACATTATTTTTTAATTCATCTACCTAATAAGTCAGGTTTAAAGTTATATACTGGTTAACAGTAAGCTCATATTTTTTTCCCAATCAAAAATAAGCTTGAAATAGTAAAATACAGAAACTAGCATCTAATCAAAATGTAGAATAATTTAAAATATAAACTTTTTAATCCAACTTATTTTAAAGAAAATTTAAGTTTAAAAAATTAAATGCAAATTTTGACATCACATGTGTTGCTAAATATAAAATTTATTATTCAGCACATAAAGAAATATTTGAAATAACCATAAGAATAATAAATTAAATGTAAAATATGCGCATAATTCAGATAATGATTAGCAGACAGAAATATATCAATTGCATCAAACTAAATACAAGGTCAAAGACCAGGAGTTTTCAAGGACTATCAGCATTTATGTTAAATAATTTTTGTAACTCAATATGTATATAATTAAAAATAGGTAACATTTTCCAATAATTTGTAAATAATAAAAATAAATTATTGCAAAAATTAATCTCTTATTTATGTTAATGATTACTTCTTAAGTCTTTAATGAACTTACAGTTACAACAGGATAAAAATTCATTTAAATAGTCAATATTCTTTATAATGTTGGATTATACAGGTTATAAAAAATGGGTAATTTTAGAATTTTTAAACATCTTCAATAGATTTTTATCTATTAATTTATTAAGTATTTCAAAATATGTATAACAACCCCGTTTCAAATATAAATATATATTAGATAAAGTTGCCCGGATGACTTTTTTCCAATTATGTGCAGCCATCTAGAGGTAACAATTCAAAATTTTCATTCTGTTTCTTTCAAGCTCTTTTAAAACTATAAAACTTCACATCCACATTTCTACTCCATTAATATTTCAATAGCTTTCTACATAAGTGACTAGAGTATACTTTTTACTAAAAAGACACTGTTCACTACAGGGATATTAAATAATTTATGTGTTTCAGCCTTCTTAAATAATTTATAAATTCTTCTTGATTCACTGAAATTACATGCAGTTTTCGTCAAAGAAGGTATGGAAAGTGTATTTTAATTAAATATTTTATATTTAAATTTTAATATTGTGAATTTCATACAATATAAAGAAAACAGAAAAAATAAATTAAAATTTTGTGTCTAATTGCACAACCTAACAACCTTGTTGGAGATTGTTTCATTTCCAACATATAAATCTAAATACTACATCTGGTTCTGATTAAACTGAATTATCATAATATTATTGAGTCAGATCATGAAATTATCTTTACTTTAGTCAATAGTTACAAATACAACATCAAACATCAATCGGTTGCCATCTAGAGGTAACATTAAGATTTAATACTCAATTAGGTTTTCAAGCATCTTTATTGAAAATATTAAAAAAAAATGGAAAAAAATTATATTATTTTCTTATTACAAAAAAAAAACATATCAAGGTAAGTAAAAATTACAGGCGTAATTCACATTTTTCAAGGAGTAAAGTTAAAATTCCAAGAGTTATGTGAACCTTGTACATTTAGATTCTCTTAATTATATCATTTTTCAGCAATAAGTCAGTTTTATATGTAATCTAGTTATTTAATTAATATACATTACTTATAGTCATTTTTTTAAAAAAAAAAATAACATGCAAAATTGAGTAAAAAATGAATAAATCAGGGTTCGTACAGATTTCCGAGAATCAAATCAAAAATTTCCAGGAGGTATCGACATTCACGTTAAATATATATATTTTTTATTTTACTTTAAAAATTGTTCTTAAAAAATATGTATATAATTATAAACATGCAAACTTTTACATTCATTTCTGTAAGTAATAAAAATAAATAATTGCAAATATCAATGAGACTATTTTTTTATTTAAATAATCCACATTCTATATAATACTGGATTATACATTGTATAAAATAATGAGTTACATTGAGTTTTTAGACATTTCAAATAGATTTCCAGTCTATTAATTTATTGAGTATTTGATGTTAGATATAGTTTCAAGAGTCCATTGGTCATTGAAAAGACACTTTCCACTAGGCATATTAAATAATTATTTCAATCTTTATTTCATGAATAAACAAATTTACCCTGTGTGTGTGTGTGAGATTCAATTGAATGGATCAGATTTACTATACAATCACCCTTGGCGACAAATTTGGCGATTATTTATACTGGAAACTCTGCATACTAGTATTTTGGCAACCCTTTTGTCATTAATTTCTCATAAATATTTACCGATTTAAATTTATTCATATAAAATTTAACCAAAAAATTTTATGGATAATTTAACATATCAACTTTATTATTTTACAATTGATGTTTGAAATCTATAAATCTGCATTTTTTTTTAATATTGTAAAATTAGTTGAGCATATTGTTATATACCAACAATGTATGAAATATTTGTTACTATTTAAGCCATTTTACACCCGTTTTTCCCGATCGGAAATTCGCCATGCGGTCATTTTTGGCGAAAATTTCGCCAAGGGCGACCATATGGTAAAATTTTACCAGTTGAATTATACGTAAATTTCATCAAGGGAAACATGGAAAATATGTTTTAACTCAAAAATTTTATATTTACATAAATATTCAACGGAATTTTATACAATAGAAGGAAAACAGCAGCAAATAAAAAAAAAGAATCCATTAAAATTGCAGGTTTTACTTATGAAACACATTTATTATTGTTTGTTAATTACTTCATTTCACTTTACGTAAATCTAAATACTACCAAACTGAGTTTTCATGAAATTATTGTAGCTGAACTAGATTCTGAAAACATTTATACAAGTCAACAGTTAATAGTACAAAAAAAAAAAAAAAAAAAAAAAAAAACTTTTGTCGATCATTCCGCCATCTAGTGACAATGTTAAAAACTAATGCTGAATTAAGTTTACCGATTATTTACTGAAAAATTTAAAATATTAAAACAAAAAAATTCAAAAATTATAAAATTTTGTATAAAAAATAAATACATCAAGGTAAGAAAAAATTCCAGGCGAATTCACGATTTTCAAGGTGTCAAGTCAAAATTCTAGAAGTTTTAAAGGCACTTAATTTTTTTTTTTTTTTTTTTTTTTTTTTGGAATTTAAGGAGTTTCTAGGAGTTGTGCGAACCCTGAATAAATATCTTGATAAAAAAGATATGATTTAACAATAAGCATAAGTCAAGTACGTAACTATAAATAATAAGTAACCATGTAAGAAAAGAAACATAAGTAACTTATTTTATGCAATTTATTTAATATTTCTAACTAATTATAATTAAAAAAAATATTTTGTGTATTCAGAACTAAAATTTTTAATATATATATATGTAACAAAATGAAAACACTCATTAGATTAATTTTGCATTAGCTTACAGAGTCTGACTTTAAGCAAAACATTTTATTTTACACATTTTCCAACTGTATAAAAAAAGAAATACCTTAAAGAGGAATTATTAGACAAGTTTTAAGAGTCATACTTTACAAACATTCATAGTCTACTAAATTGAATAATATGAATAAAATATAAATATTACAAACATAAGTTTAAAAAAATTTTGAAAAATTATTTCCAGAACACAAATGTTAATAATATAGAACATTCCAATAAGAAAGTACAGCAAATTGAAGACATATCAGGTTGAGTGAACATTTACTTAAAATCATAAAAAAGCTTATTTAAAATATTAAATTCATTGCAAATGTAAAGAAATTATGAATACTTTTGTGCCTTCGATTTTTATGTAAATGTTGTTAAAACTAAAAGGAATCCATTTTTAAGAATCTGATGAACTAAGAATAAAATTTGTAACAAATATTCTAATTATTCTTTTAATATAATTATTCTAGTGCTTGATATTAATTTGGTTAGGGTTCAAAGTTATTTATTTTTTTAAATATATTTTTATTATAATTATTTCAATGTTGTAGGAATTATTATTAATGAAATGACGATTCTTTAAAATTATAAAAATCAGAAATTAATAGATTCAGCTAAAAGGGTGAACAAAAATGATTTATAAAATAATGAAAAAACAATACAAAATAGGAAATATTAGTTGCATGTAAATAATTCAAAATGAAATATCCAAATAAAATAAAGTATTATAAAATGTTGCAAATGACTCAAGTAACATTTATAAATTAAAATATTAATATAATGTTTTGACTATTATGACAATATACTATAGCCAGCAAATTCTCATTTTATAAACAATGAAATCATAAATAAACTACTTCTACAATAAAAAGTAATAACAAAAGGGAAAACAAATAATAAATTGGTCCATTTTTTAACTAAGAATAACAAATACTATAATTCACCACAGTTTACACAAAAACTTTTTAATTTCTACTTGAATTCTAATTTTTCATTAAAAGCAAACTGATACATAAAATTTTGTAATTTTGTTTTATTTGTATAACATATTCTAACAAATAAAATTTCTCATTTGTGAAAAAGTTCTCTTATCGCCGATTTACAAATATCTAATTATGTACCAATTTTTAAAATCATTTTTAAACCTGCTCTATTTATAAAATAATATTTTCCATAAATAAAGATTAATCTTAATCTTTAATAAATAATTAAATAAAGTATGATTTTTAAAGAAATATAAAACAAATACTAAATTAGTTAGAAATATTATACAAGTATATAAATACTTAAAATGTGTGTGTGTTTATATATATAAATACTTAAAATAATTTAAATATTTAAAATGTACTTCTATTTCTGCATGAAGATGAGAATGAAAAAAATGACGGCTTTGTAGATAAATAATAACTAATTTTAAATCTTTTGTGCGAAAAGTAGCAGTTATTTTCCTACTTTTCTAATAATCTAATGTCATAATTCCTCCTGACTTTTAAGAAATGAGTTTTGTGCACTTTTGCAAAATATTGGAAGTGAATACCTTTTACTAAACATATATATTTCTCTAATATTTGGAAAAATAATAAACAGAAAACTTTATGAACTAAAGATAAGGTAAAAGAAAAGGGAAAAAAGCGACTAGTTTTTCATAATAATTATTGAACATGCACAAACCAAGTACATGTACAACAATTAATACAGCTTCATTATTGTGATTGTAGACTTCATTAAAATGTATTGCTACTTTTTCTTTGAATCATCTGGATAGAGCTGCTTCAATGGAACTAAACTCAAGAGCATAATATGCCTTTCATACATTTTACTGCTACGGAAAAGAGAATCAGTGCCATGCAAACGGTCAAGCACTCCCAATACGCCAAAATTCTGATTAAACCTAAAAAACAATAAAATAAGAACATTTAAGAATTGGATTTTCATAAATCAACAACTATTGCAAAAGTACTCTTTTGCAAGAGGATAATAATGTACTTCTTTATACTTTAGTAATTAAAACTGAACATTCATGAGCAAATCCCAGTTAAGATTAATTAAGATTTTAATAAACACATTATGCATTTATCCATATATTAACCACAATGTGCTAGTTAACAAACATTTGATATACAGAATATCATTTTAATTATTATAAATACAACATGCTGTATAATCCAGGATTCCAAACTCTGATATATATATATTTTTTTTTGGCGATAAAGCCAAGATGATGTATTGTGACATACGTGATGACGTAAATACTAAGGATGCTAAAATAATGCAGAATTTTTTGCATTATTTTTATAAGTCTCCATACCTAAGACATTATAAAAACCAGGTTGACAGATACATAAGAAAATATGCCAAAAAATAACCAAACTCAGAATTTAACATCTTGTATTATACTGCATCTGTGCCACAACATGGTAAAAAGCAAATTTTAATAAGAATGAGGAAAAATATCAAAAAGAAAAAAGCTACATGATTATTTATCTCATGCAGAGCTAATAACTTAATTACAAATACACTGATGTACAGTTCCAATTGTTGCCATCAATAAAGAATCACGAAGGAATTATCCGGTAAAAAAAATTAGTGATAGTACTTGTTTTCATAATATTTTAAATAATCGCAGTTTTTTACTTTGAAGTTCTCTGAATTATTATTTACAAGAGGGTTAAAGAAGTTAAAATATTAAATTTTAAAAATTAAATATGTCTGAGTGTTTTTGGTTTGAAAATTCACAATATAACAAGAGAAATTTTCTGAAATATGTCACTTTCATAATCTGGATTTAGTAACTTTGATGTCAACATTACTTTTATTATGGAATAAAAATAATAATTAACTTATAAATCAATGTTCTTCTTCACGAGATCAATAGTCAGTTAAACTGTCAACTTCTTCCATCTAGATCTACTAGATGGCAAGTTCCTCCAACAGTTTATTCCCAAGTAAAATACTTTCTCTATCCATTTGGTTCTTGGTCTTCTTCTCCTTCTCTTTCCCTCTGGTGTCTGGAAAATTAATTTTTTAACAGGGTCATATCGATAAATATGCCATCTTATTTGGAACCCCTTGATAATTTTGATTATGTTTCTGTATTTCAGATAAAGTTTGTTGTTATATCTTCATATTCCATTTTCTCTAATTTTTCTCTCAAAAGTCATCAGTTTCTCATAATCTTTTTTGTTAATTGTTCAGCATTCGCTGCCATATTAATCTTATTAGTGTTTTGTATGATTGTATTTGCGTTTTGCTGCTTATGTATTTTGATTTAAACTGGTTTTGTAATCCATGATAATATTTATTAGCCATGTTGATTCTCTATTTAATTTAAATTTTTATGTCATTATTTATGTTAACAACAGTGTGTAGGTATTTAAACTGAGTTACTTGTTTAAATTCATATTCATTAATTTTCAGTGGTTGTAGATTTGAGATTCTGTTTGTTATTGCCAGGAATTTGATTTTATCTTCATTCACTATTAATATTATGTCTTTTGCTGCTATCTCAAATGCACAGAAGGCTTCTACTCTTGCTGCTTTAGTTCTTACGATATCAATATTGTCTGCAAAGGCAAGCAGTTGTATGGATTTAAATAAAATTTACTAGTTTGTATACCAAAGTCTCTAACTGCCTTCCCTACGGCTTTATTAAGAAAGATGACTTGAGAAGAAGTCTCCTTGTTGTAGCATAGAAAGCACCTGATAGCTCCGATCCTAACTTTACATTTCACTCTGTTGAGTGCCATTTTTACGAGATGAGCCAATAATTTGGGGATTCCCAAATCCAGCATAGCTTGACAATATTTTTCTCTATTAATACTATCATATGTTGTTCCAAAGCCAATGAAAAGATTATAAATTAATGTTACTTCATTCAAAAACAACTACAAGTAAAAAGTCACTTCTTCAATGAACAGACAGGCCTGTGGCAACTCAGCCACAGTAAATCCCTATGGGGGAATGAGAAGCGCATCTTCCCAATTCGATGGGGAATCTAGCTCAGTTGCTATTTGGATACGGACCGTATTGGCACCAGGGTATTATGGTTATTTTTATGGAATGTAATCATGAAAATTGTTAAAATAAAATATTAAAGGTAACAGGACTTATTAACACGCACCTAAGAAGTATCGCCACAAGACCCTTGCTTTACTCAGAATCGAATTCCAATCTTTTCTATCCTTGGCATGCAGTTAGTTATTTTTAAAATTCTTAACCGACTCAGTGGCCACGACGTATCTGATACGTTGCAATAAACTGGTCAATTAGCGGCCAGCGACGTATATTTTCGCACAGTAGAAACCACTTCCTTTTTCTTTCCCCCTAATGAGTGGATTGATGGATGGGTCTTAATGGCTGGAACCCCTATCCTTGAAGTCTTTTCTTTTGAAAACTAAATCTGGGACTGATTTTCACGCCAAATATCCAAAGCATTGATTATTTTTGCTAAGATTCAAGTTTAAAATTTAATATTTACAATTTTACAAATAAAATGCAATTTTGTATAATCAAATTTTTTTTTTTTTAATTTTCGTCTTTAATATAATCAAGTTAGGTGATTTGATAAGGACAAATATTTTAAATTTCTATTTTTAAATTTGTTTCTTCTAACTCTTGCCTCCTTTCTTAAGTCTATTTTTGTTCATTTTCCTTCTTTTCCTTATTACTTACATTCATTTTAGTTAATTTAATTCAGTTTTTATTCTTTTGATGACACTTTACAATATAGTTATGATAGAGATAAGCAAATAAATTTCATAAATGTATTCAATAATTATTTAATTTCCAATGAAAGAGCTCTTGCCTTTATTAGAAAAATTGATGGATTTTCCATAAATAATAATATCGTCTCAATTTATTATCATTCACATTCATTTAGTTTATAGTTTTATTTGTACATTGGGAAAAAAACTTACAGAATAAGTTTACTGCATGTTATAATTTAGTTCATTATCACTTTAATTACTATTACTTTTAATGTACATTTGAAATATTGCTCATGAAATAGAAGTATCATTTTAAAACATAATGGAAGTCTGAGTGTGAGCCAATAATATTATACTTATGTTTTTACTTTCATTTCCTTTGAAAGAAACATAATATTAAAACTAAAGTATAGCAAAAATTTTAATTTGTACACTACAGTCAATATTTTAATATAACAGTATTAATTAGTAATATTCTTTAACATATCATATGATTACAAATTTTCACTAGTAAAAAATAAACAAATGAAATTACGATATTTCTGACATTACTGTTCTGACTTGAAAGTCAACTTAATTTTTGTATGTAGTTCATATAATTTTTTTATATGACGTAAGGGTAATATTTAGAAAAATGAATATTCTATAATTGAAATTTATAATACCTTCAAAGCAAATTAAATTTATGATTCAATTATTTTTTAAACAGTAAATTGTTCTTCAGCAAATTCAGTGACTTTTATTTAATATTTAAATATTGATTAACATTTTTTTTTTGTGAAAAATAGTTTTATACACTTCAAAAGGTATTCTTTTCAAATAGTGTAACAGTGATTAGATGAAATCACAATCATACTTCAAATAAAGAATTAAGCTTTAAACTTACAGAAAGTAATTATTTTACTATAAAATATATTTAAGTAATTATAATAATAAAATTACTTTTAGAACAAATTACTAATATGTTTGTTCAACAAATAATTATCCTAAAAATTATCGATATTAGAGACAAAAGGAGATTTTTAAATTTAATAATCTTAACTACAGAAATTCTTGTTGCAAAATGACTTTCAAATATCCATAACTACTCTTGTTTGAATAAAAAATTAATCTGTCACATTTATCTTAAATTGTGTATTCGATATAGGATGGATTTGTCATTAAAATTTAAATGTAATGCTTAGCATATTATATATTTCAAACGAATAATTTTATATGAATTAAATTTATAAAAACAAAGAACATTCACTCAGGAAGAAACATCTGAATGAAGTAGTAAGTTAAAAAATACGGCCAGAAATCATAGAATATTTAAACTTAGTTTCCTTTTCGCAATTCGCTTTAATTATAATAGGATTCAGATAGTATAAGAATGTTTAATTTGATAAAAGAATATAGAAATTAGTTATAGAAATTACAAAAATAAAATTCAATTCTAAATGAAATATAGGCATCCAAATAAATTAATTAGTTGTTCAAATTATTCCATAATTATTTCATATTTTTTAAAACTACACATGAATATAAACTCGCAAAACAGCTCTTATTTAGTATAAAATAAGATATTAGGACATAAATTATTAGCTATTTTTCTGCAAGAATATAATGTTATTTGTGAGAGTAAAAATAATCTAAATTAAAAAATACCAACGAAGTCTGGGCATATATTAGTTATGTAAAGACCTACGAACTTAATAATGAAAAGTCAGAAAATTGAAAATTAAAGTTTATAACATTGATTAATTTAGAATTGCAGGTATGCTTTTTAAATATCTAACAAATAAGAGTAAGAATCTTTTCATACAAAAACAAATTTACGACTTAAATAAATTTTTGATAATTTAAAACATTGCTTTTTATACTATTATCAATATATTGAAGAATGAAAAATAAATGCTTACAACAATTTTTTCTTCTTAAATTTTTAAGTCCTTAAAAATATATTCTATCAATTTAAAAAAATCAGTACTTTTCCTATTTCCTTAATTTTTTCGATTTTAATTCTTGATATATAAATTTGTGAAATTCAGCATGATGAAATGATAATGATATTTCAAAACTTTGGAAATAAAATTTTTGTAGGCCCACCGCATGTCAAAGAAAGTTTAAAATGAACAAATAAATTCTTGTATTTTGTATATAAAAACGTCTTTGTATTTTGAAAACATATTGCGATAATTTTTACAAAAGAAGATATAAAAATTAATAGAAATTTTTTGATAGAAACTTCTGATTTAAGTAATTATTGGCAAACTCATTAAATACATTATTAGTATTAACAATAATACCGTATACAATAAACAAAATTAAAATAAAATTTAACTTTGTGGTTTTATTTCAAAAAATAAAAGGTAGATAACATATAATTAAAGAAATGAAATTTGATTCATTAACATAATTTTTGTAACTTTCCCGCGCACAGAATTTTTAAAATTTTTAAATAAATTGCTGTTCGGAAATTTTGTTTCCAAAATTCTACTTTACTTATGTAAATGTAAAATGCTTATAAAGTTTATAATTTTTATACAATTAAGATACTTACAATATTACATGATTTGATAAGCAAAACTTGTATTAATTTGTTTCTATTATATTGATACTATTATATTGTTTTATTGTGCAGCACAAGTTATAGATATCTCCTTAAGTGTTCAAATATTTTTCACTCATTTAATACCTTATCTCCTTAAAATATTGAGTAATTAATGAACATATAAAATTGAATATTAATGGATGAGGTGTTAAATTTATTTTCTGTACAATTTTCGTAAGTTTTCAATAGTCCTATTTCCAGCTGTTTTCCATACATGTCAGGAATTCGTTTCAAAGAAGATAACTCATCACATATGTGACTTCCTGTATAAGGATGTTTCCAGTTAGCTACGGAAGAAATGAAAGAGGTGTGATCATGAAAAAGATAATAATCATGAAAAACTTCATTATTTTTTGATTTTTTAATTAAAGAGGAAAAATTTGCTAAATAAATCATAAAAATAAGAGTATAGAACTAATTAAATCATTTTTTTGAAGATAAAATTATTAATGGTTATTAAGATGTGAAATACGAAAAGCAAACAGTAAATTGCCAAGGAAAATAATTATTATATTTTATAAAATAATGAATCAGTAAATATCATATCATTTTCATTATCATTTCAACATGTCAACAAAAATTTTAAAATAGTTTTAATTAGTTTTATAACTTCCAGTAAAAATTTACAGTTAAGTGTAACAGGATTAACAGCATAACGATATTGAAAGAAAATTTGTATATTAAATATTACTGTCAAAATTGGCACAATTACCTCATCCATGTTAATTATAAATGCTAAGAAATACAATAGTAAAAAAAAGAAACAATATAAAGAATTTAATGGAAGAAAATACATTTTACACATTTTTTTGCATACATTTTACCTAAAAGGATAAAACTTTCTTTAAGTTAATGTTTTCAAAATATTTAAGAATAAAGCTTGAAGAATTGAAAAAATAATAAGTAATTACATTAATATTTGTGATATAGTTTTCAAATTATACCATGCTAAGTAAAAATATATATATACATAAATTGTAATCACTTTTTTTTCTCATTATAAATATTTGTCATTATAATAATAAATATTTAATGTTATTTTAGCATTTTTCACAAGACAATTGATTAAATGGCAGGCTGTTTTTAATGTTTTATCCTGCATTTAAGATTCCTAGAAATAGAAGCTTGTTCTGAATAAAAACATTTCTTAAGATTATTCTAAAATTATTTTCTTTATGGGAAGCAATAATTTATTTTGTTTTGCTACTTTAAGTATAATATAATTTAAATCAAATTAACTGTATTCGCATCACATTACTGATTTTTGGGAAAATCTTTTTAAAATTTACTTTTAAATTGGAACAGTTGCAAGTTTTCATTGAAAAATTATTTCAAGTACACATGGAATAAAAACAGACTGCTTGGAAAATAGAACAATTGTTCTATTATTATTCCATATTAAATCTTTTTTGTGAAATTTTTAGTAGAAAATGGAGCCCATAGTTGAAGAAATTGAATTGTCAAGCATACATCTGCAAATAATTCAAAACATATCAAGCTAATCAGTAAATGTCACTATCGCTTCCTTCCTCCACCTCATGTGAGAAAAGTAAACTGTCGTCATAAAGTCATCCATCGAAATACAGATGGATATTGTTCCCGTTTCCAATCCCTGGGAATGTATCAATTTCAAATCAGTAATCCACCATCATATTTATAAGCTAATCCCCTTTAAATTCTGCAGTATAGTTTCTTCAATTGCTTTATCATTCATAAAAATCGTGTTTACTTTTTTTAATTGTTAGTCAAATATCTTTCAATTAAAAAATATTTCTATTTCTTAAGAACTTTAAAATTTTTTATTGGCATTGCTAACGATATTAAATATTTTATGCGAATTATGTAGAAATTATTTTAAGCAAAATAATGTGTGTGTATATCAAAAAACGCAAATTAAAAGAAAGAAAAAAATGAAGAATGAATTATTGCTTAAAAAATTCTATTTCAATAGAAGTGATTGGAATGGTATTTTACGTTTATTTTTATGGCCAGTAAATTTAAGGATTTTATAAGATATTTAAATAAAAATAAATATTGGTAATAAACAAAACTATAAATCTTCAGCATAAAATTTTTATTCTATTTATAATTTTATAAATAAAATTTTAAACTGATATGATAAATAATTTTACAAATGATATTACAAATGTACTTTACTTACTGCTTATTTCCCTTTTTCTTTAATTTTGAATATTTTATTACAGGTAACTTTTCATTATGTTTTACACTTTTTATGGCAAATATAAAAATTTAATATTAATATAGAACTTAGCTTTATTTGCATTTTAATGTATATCTAACACCACTTTAAATAATATTTCTTAATTATACATTTTTGATAATAAAAAGAAACCCACTGAAATCTAATATTACAGGAACCTCTCAAAAAATTCACCATATTATGATTCTTCATACAAACTTTAAAAACATAAAATGCACCTTATTTTGTATCAGAAGAACTGAATATAAAATATTTATTGATATTACTCAATGTCCGTCATAAAAATTGTAATAGTTACAAACATAAATTGAATTTGAATGTTTCTATGCAAAGTGTGGAACAGTAATGTTTAAAGAATTTAAATAATTCTTTAATAATTATTAATTACTAAACATGAATGCGTTCAAAAAATTATATAAAATTTTTTACTGCTTTGATTGTAGGTAAAAAAAAAAAGAACAAAAATTGCTAATATTTTATTTTTAATAAAAAAAAAAAAAAAAAAAATTCATAACCCAACACATTTTCTTTGGAGAACAATGTGGAAATTTAGATCAATAAAAATGAGAAGTAAATCTATAAATAAACATTTCCCAGTCAATTCTTGACGTTAAAAGCTTTTAATAGGCAAATTCAAAATATAATAAATCAAATTCAAAATATAAAATAAGCATAAAAAAAGGATATAAATTTTAGACTGCATATAATTTCCTATTTAAAGGAAAGAAAAGTTTTCATAAAAATATTATTGGAATATTTTTTATGAGTAATAGTAAAATAAGTATCTAATCAATAAAAAAATAAATACAAGCAAAGAAAATTTATCATTCTCAATTGAGGTTCGAAATTTTAATTAAGTGTATATTCTTCTATACATAAAGTATAAGTCTCTTTGAATTCAAGAATCTATAAAAGTTTTGCATTTGTAGTATCATTAAGTTATGAATGAAAACATTTTAATAAAAATACTGTGAATTGTATCATACCTCCAAAAAAAAAGCAACTCATTATAATTTTATCTCTTTTTTTTTGCACTTTTGCGAAATTAAATAATAAAGAATATCTTGCTTTTATTTTTAATTACATAAATTTCAGTTGACATTACGCTAGAAAAATATTGAAAAATAACTCAAATAATAAACTTGTATAAGCAAATCTTCCATTTAAATTAGGATAAATTGACTATAACAGTTTAAACTTCTAAGAGAACATGCAATGAAATTAAATAAAACAGATTTACCAATAAAATAAATTTTTATGCAGTTCTTTCTAAAATATATGAAAAGTGATATTTTATATAAGAATGATCAGTTTCGAGTTGAGAAAAAGCAAATTAGCTTATAAATTTCCAACTTAACAACTTTAAATATGCAAAATATTGCATTTAATAATAAAACAGAGAATACAAAGTCAATAACAATGATTTAATGATAATTATTATCCTTTGTACTTTATTAATTCACTAAGTTAACATAAAAATATACTGAGACATTTCTCTATTTTAAATTACACTAGAAATAGTTATTTATTATTTTACTTAAAAAAAATAATACAAAAATTGTGAGGTGTGCTTTTTATTTTCATGCACCTTTATTTGGATATACAATTCATTTTAGCAAAACCGCTAAATATATGCAACTCTACATAGGGTAGTAAAATGGAAAGTGACATTCCCCTCCAAATTCAGTGCTGTGACAGTTTTCGGGGGGGGGGGAGAAAGTTTCCGATTGAGAGCAAGGAAATAACTGATGATTTTTGACCAGTTCAAGGGAAGTAAGTAATGAACGAAAAAGTAGAACATTTGGTTTTGAGGAGGGAACACTTTTCGCAGATTCATAAAATATTCTGAGACGCTGAGTCAGTTACGTCTGTTTCCAAACAGTCAAGACAGCTAAGTTTAAGTCTCCCTCTTTATTGGGTGCCACATGACATTACTGAGAAGATCTTTTTTTGTTATATGATTCTCGTCCATTCTGCAAAGGTGTCCTGCCCATGTGAATCCCTATATATTTCACTATATCTAGTTCTTCAAAAGATTTAAAGTTAGTTCTTCTCCAGATATTGTTACATTTAATGCACCCAAAAATACTTTTCAAAATTTTTCTTTCAAAAACAGTAATGATACTTCATTTCTATTTTTGAAAGAAAAATTTTTGTTACTGTTTGAAAGAAACATTTTTGTTACTGCCCAGGTCTCAGCAGTATGTGAGAATGGAGCTGATTAAGCTTTTGTAAACTAGAATCTTCATTTTTCTGCTAGTGAAGTTAAAACTTTAAAAAAGTCACAATTAATAATTCAATTAAGATTTACAATTATAATCTACTTCAGAAAAATATTAACTGCATTTAACACAAGCAAACTGATCAAGATTTGCAACTGGATTATTACATTAACTTTAAATGTGAGAAATAATATTTTGCGAATTAGTAAGTATAGAAACATTAACAGATATTAGAAAATTAAAAAAGTGATACTTTAAATGGTGGAAATCATGAGCTTCTGGTGAAGGAAAGAATGGGAAGTGGAAGCCCGAATGAGCATTCAGAGTGGACAGAATAGCCATGGAGAACCAAAGCCAGGAGGTTGCAGTGTGGCTCCCAAGGATCAGTGGTCCCAGTAGAGGCGGGACCAAGTTGGAGAAGATGTGTTCTACTGGATGACAGTAAAGAGCAGTAATAGCTATAGGGGAGGTCCATTCATGATGCCGTTTGTGAATGTACTTGTAAATACGTGGGTGATGTAAAAGCCTATAAGAGACACATTTGCATAAAGAATAAACTTACAATAAATGTCCGTATTTATACAGTTACTAATAGAATGAATTGTTTCAAATATTCATTAAAAATACTAGTTTTCTATTGTATACTATTTATGTTGCAGTACAAGGCTCTTTTGAATTTCAATACTAATTTATATCTATTTGCTAATCTTTATAAATATAAACTCAAAAAAAAAAAAAAAAATTATAACTGCACATTAAATATTACTTATACACTAAACATTAAGAATCTTAAATACTACTCATTTAAATAAAAGGAGCCTAAATAGCACAAATGTAAAATATAAATAATTCAGGCAAAAATATTTTTTACAAGATATTTTTCAATAAATTAATACATATATTTTTTCCTCAGATTATAATACATCTAAATTTTATATGATATATACCAGTCACAAACTGATTTAAAGAGAATTTTATAACATGTTTAACCTGAGAAAATAATTAAATACTCTACTACTTCGAGCATGTGTAATTTAATAATATATGTTTATAACACAAAACCAGTAGCAATTTGAAACAAATCAATTTACAATTAAAAGCAGAATAAATTAATTGAAAAAAGCTCATGAAATTTTTAATCATTTGTAATTAATTTCTAAATATGTTTTTCTGTGGAATTTAATTACTCCATGAAAATAAAATGTACAAGAAATCTAATGGATATTTATATGTTAAACAATTAATATTTCATAATTTAAAATAGCATTTAACAATTCAGTTTTTGTAGCTTTGTTCAAAATAAAGTAAAAAATTATACTATCACATTTTCTCAATGCCACTCAGTTAAAAAAAATTATTAAAATGAAAGTTTCATTTAAAATAAGAGTGTTATGAAAGTACACGAGTTATTCAAAACATATTGAGCCTGACTCACACTTTATTTTCCAGATAACTTTTCAGGGAAAAATTACAACTTTACGCCATTTAGACATTGGTATCTCAAAACATACGATCAGTCTAAATGATAATGGAATCTAATGGTACTAATTTAAATATTGTATATATGAAAACAAATATAATAAAAACAGAACTATTAACTAAAATTATACACAAATTTGATAATAAATGTCATTTCTGACATTAAAAAGTATAAGTCTTTTATCGTTTATACAATATAGTTATCTTAATTCTTTTAATCTACTTTAAATTTAATAATAATTTTAGAATAAAAAATTTACAGTAACTTTTATTAGTAATTCACATAAATACTTATTCACACATTAATAAAAAGTTTGCATTATTGAATATATTCTTGATACAATACTACAACAGGTACACTTTTCACAAGATGTAATGGACAGACTTGATTTCATGTTAAACTATATTGTGATTACCAACCTATGAGAATAATAGAATCCAAATTCTTCCAAAATGACACAAAATATAAGCTCAAATAAAACCCACTGGAATGTTGGAAGTGTTTTCCCAGAATTATATCCTCGCCATACCATCATGTAATATGCAAGTATTCCAAAAGGTATGCCAACAACAAGTTGATTGAACAAAACTTGTTGAACAACTCTCAGAACTTGAAGTAAAGATACCTGTAAATAAAAGTTTATAAAAAATAACATTACTCGCAAGACATATTTATTATGTATGAATAGTGATAAAACATTGTAACCTTTACAAAGGGTCAAAAGTTTGATAACATTATCATGTGACAAATTATTTAGAAAAGTATGAAAAGGACAAGATTCTTCAGGACTTGTAAATGAAGGAAATTTCTTAAAACTGCTGTAAGTTGCAGTCTCTCTGAAAAGTTAAAACAGAAACATACCTATTTTGCATAAATACAATGAGGTAACAATTACTTAGGGAAAATGTGTTGCTTTAATTAACAGTTTTTAAAATCTTGGCATAAAAAATGCTTTGGTCTCATAGCTTCACTAATTTTTTGGAGCAACATATAAAATAGACTAATAGATTTTTTTTTAACATTACTATTAGCAAATTTAAAACTGTGGTGTTACTATTAGCAAATTTTTATCAATTGAACTGTATTAGATTTCATATGTAACATTTTATATTTACTTTGAACACAATTGAACATTTATTTTTTTACAAGGTTGAAGTAAGCATTTTTGGAACTAAAATTTTGTTTACTATTTTTCTGCTCTTCACACAGAAATATTTAGAAAATATTAAGTAAATGTAATTTATAACAAAAATGAAGGCTTAGTTTATAAAGCAATCTAAAATTTCAGAATATTTTGAATTCCTGAAGCAACTATGATAGTGCACTGACTGACTACTTTAACATAAATAATGTAAAGTCTAAGACACATAAATATGCTGGCAACTAAGCTGATTAAAAAATTGCTAAAGTCTTCTTAATTAGTTAGTAGTATTTTAAAGAATTTAGTAAGTAATATTTAAAAAAAAAGCAAAGTTTATTGCCTACTATAATGTTTAAAAATTCTTGTACCAAATGCATATTTTTCACCCTAAATTTCCCTTTTAATCTACAGAAGTTTAAATTAAAAATTGAAAAGAACTGGATAAAATTCTTTATAAAAATTGATGAAAAAAGTAAAATAATTTTCAACTAAAAAATTGCTAAAGTCTTTTTATACTTTGGTTTCCATACAATTTTTTTTTATGATTCTCAAAAAGATAGGAATGTTTCTGAGCAAAAATATGTAATTTTTCATGCTTAGAAAAGGCTTCTGAATTTTAACGATTTTGAATTTCTGATGAATTTTAGAAGTGCTGTATGATTTGAAAGCTATGGTAATGCTTTGAAATGATAGCATTAGAATTAAATAACATTACATTCATTGCTAACAAATATACACATTTATTTACTTAAAGTAAACAGATATTCAGTGGTGTCGACTTAAATCTCATTTTAATATCCATCAAACATTACTTACAAAATATCTGTGAAAAACAATTATTTTACCAGAATTATACGGTAAGAAATTTCATTTTCAAATACACATCAACTTTAGCAGCCTCCAGATCTGCTGAATTTTACAATACCAGATATAATTTTCTATTGATAAAAGTGTCTTGAAGCTAATGGTTCTTATTCTGACTAAGAGCTTGTTCTATAAAAAGGTATAACATACATACATCAACAGGTGTATTAAAATTTAATACAGATGCAAAAATAAACGGATATAACAAAATTTTCAAAGCATAAATGGATAATGAAAAATAAAACAATTATAAGATATTAGAGTCAAAAATAGGAAAAAAATTCAAATGAGTGTACAGATGCAAAAACAAGCAAGTTTTGACACAAATTTAGAGCAATAAAGTAAAATTTCTTGCATGCTACTTGGATAAAAACAAGTTGTAATACATTAATTATAAAGTAGGCTTTATTACAATTAAAAACACCTTATATAAAGGAAAAGATTCAAACAATCTACAAAAATGCCATAGAAAACAAAAGAAATACATTCTAATTTTAATGAATAAATTGAATTTAAAATTAACTATATATCCCACAAGTTGAATATTAGAGCAGGACACCGAATTAATTTGCAAATTACATTTGAATCGTTCCCACAAGAATACAAATTAAAATAAACTATTTGATGAATAATGTGAGAATAAAATGAAAAGCATTTGCAAATTAGATGTTATGTTTGCTAGAATTATATAACTTGTTAAAAACTAAATTCAAAACTGAATCAAATGACAACTGCATTGTTTCCATCCTGGGCTGTTGCAGCCAGCGAGAAAGAGGGATAAAAGAATTTTAATCATTTGAAACCATTTTAAGGAATCATTTTTAAACTTTTAATTAGCTAACTAACTTAGACTTCAACTTCTTGAAAATAATAATCAATAAAAGAGAATCATATAATAAAAAAATTATTCACTTGCTTTCCAACCATACGTTGAAAACTTTTTTGCATAAACAAGCATGTCATATGTAAAACCTTTTAAAATTATAAAATAAATTTCTTCCAGATTAGAAGGAAGCATATTGCACCAAGCTTCGCGGTTCGTGTGGATTCAGAGTTGAATGAAGCAACCACTCAATGAACACAAGACTTTTATTTGTAAAAATTCCACTAGATATACCAGCTGTAACAATCACAATTATACATCTACAATTCGTCAGATACAATAAGTAACAGCTTCCAACTGCAGGTCTCCAATACCTCAAGCAGAGAACATCTTCTCTCGACTAGCAGTCACGACTAATCGTCTTCACAAAACTAAACTATGTCGGGCTGCGGTATTTATACCTGGCTTGGTGGGGAAATCTACTAATTTCGCCAAGGTTCTGGAATCTTCTAGGATATCTCGCTAAATATTGGTCCTAGAGCTTAGGTGATGGATGTTTCAAGAAGTATCTATTTCTCGCCAAGTCGACAAAAATCTCGCCAACTCGCCAAGTTTCCTCGCCAAAACATCAATAAGTCACCAAATCATTAGAAAACCCGCTTTTAACGTATAACACGTTTAAATACCGCAATTTTTGCCCAAAATGTGAGTACTTCCAATCTGCCTGAGATATTTTAAGACATTATCTATACTATTTACAAAGAGACTATGGTATACTAATTTTTACATTACGATAAGGAGCTAATCTATCCTAATGTACTACCTTTGGTTTTGAAGAAGATGATTTCCTTATACGAACCACAACGTCATTCAGTCTTTTTGGGACTGTGTAGGCACCTTCCTAGTTGGCTTGCAACTTTTGAGAAAGTACTTTACGTCGAATCAGGTTCCACAACTAAACTTTGTCACATTCCTCAAATTCATGTCCTGTTGCTCTTGTGTCATACCTTGTCTTCATTCTTTCGGTCGTCAGGTTGATTCGATCTACAGCGAAGTTATGGACATCTTCAAGGCGCGCCTGAAGGTCTCGAAGGTATTCCTCTGACGATGAAGATGTATCTTTGGACGACCAAACAGAAGATTACAAGGGAGACGAAGTTTGCGACCAGAGCATTTGTGATGGAGTATATCCGGTAGTCTCATGGACAGCACAGCGATATGCAAGCAGAAAAAGCAGTAGCTTCAAATCCCAATCTTGCTGATTTCTGGAAACCATAAGTGAGAGATTATTCAAGATGGTTCGGTTATACCTCTCTACCATGCCATCCGATTGCGGGTGTAATGGCGTGGTCTGCGTCTTGCCTATTCCAAGAATTTGGCAAATTCATTAAAACACAGCAGAGGTGAAACTTGTCCCTTGAGATCTGATTGAATTTGTAAGGTTGGGCCGAATCTGGAAACCGTATGCTGCCTTAGAAACTCGGCTATTGTAATCGCTTCTTGATCAGGGACTGAATACGCTTCAGGACACTTAGTAAAATAGTCCATGACAACTAGGGTGTATTTGTTGCCATTTGAAGATCGTGGTAAAGGACCCAAAATGCCCAATGCTATCCGCTCAAAAGGTGCTCCTACATTATACTGCTTCAACCTTTGTCAGCTACGTTCTTTGGTCCCTTACGTGCCGCACAGTAATCACAAGATTGGCACCATTTCTCTACATCTTGTCTTATTTTGCTCCAATAGAAGCGTTCTCGAATTTTCTGTAAAGTCTTCATTATTCCGAAGTGGCCTCCAGTTGAGCTACTATGCAATTCTTTTAAAACATCTGAAATACTTGATTTTGGAAGAACAAGCTGCCATTTGAAATTACGTCCATCATCGGACTCCCATTTCCTGTATAACACGCCATTTCTAATATGGAGTGAGTCCCAAAGATCCCAATATTGTTTAGTAGCAGGACTGTAGGTGGAGATGTCCTGCCAACTTGGTCTCATACTGGAATATTCTTTTAATTCAAAAATTGGATTTATATTTGGGTCTTCTTTTTGGGCTTCTCTAAGTCCTTCATCATTCCATGGATCTGGTTTCGATGGCGGTGAAACAGTAACTTGGCGTACTGAAGGATTTACTAATTGGTAGTTCTTCTCTACTCTAGAACAATATCGGCAGCTTCCATTACACGGTCTTCTTGATAAAGCGTCTGCATTTCCATGAAGAGTGCCTTTGCGATGACGTATTTCAAAGTCAAACTTCTGGATTCGTTGAATGCATCTGGCTACCTGTCCTTCTGGATATTTAAAATTTAAAAGCCAGGTTAAGGATGCGTGATATGTCCGGAGCAAGATCTTTCTTCCATAGAAAATATTTCTTCAAATACAATTCATCATTTTACATCTTTATATGAAATAATATTATGAAAAATAGAACTATTTCTTGAAACTTAACTCGTTATAGTGCACCATTTTATGAATCAAATTTTAACTTAAAAAAGAAGGTATAAAAAGCCTCTAATAGAAATAGTAACCTTAATGCAGTTATTTTAAAACAAACGACTACAGATGTTAATTGCTTGAATAATTATTTAAAAGGAATAACTTTTACATAAGTATCATTAAACATTTTATTAGCTTCAATGATCATTACTTAATATGTCTCAATATGAAAATGTATTGCAAACTTACATAAATATTCATTTTATACCTGAAACATTTTCAACTTTTGAAATATTTTATTAAAACTTCAATAATTCTAAGATGAAATAAATTAATGATGAAATAACAAGAATGGTGGAAATGTTCTATAGCTTTAACGATTGCTAGCAATTCCTTAAAAGTTGTACAATAATTTCGCTCCAGTTTTGACAGACATTTGCTCCAATAAGCAATGACATATTCTTTGTCATCAATTTCCTGGGACAAAACAGCTCTGATATTTTTGTTGCTGGCATCTGTGTCTAAAATGAATAATTTTCAGGGCTGGGGATATGCAAAAACGGACGAAGATGTCAATGCCTCTTTCAGTTGCTTATAAGCTTTCTCACATTCATTGTCCATAGAAATCTCTGTTTAACTTCTGTCAACTTGTTAAGGGGTCCTGCAATACTTGAAAATCCCTTAACAAATTTCCTGTAATACGTGCAAACGTCCAAGAAAAGTTCTTAATAGGTGGACATCTCCTGAACGACTGCAGTCCTTAACTGCAGAGATCTTTTCAGGACCTGTTCTTACACCTTCAGCAGACATAATGTGTCCCAGATAGCTTACTTCATGTCAAAATAAATTATATTTGCAAGGTTTAACTTCAGGTTGGCCATTTTTAATTTTTCAAGCAACTTTCGGATGTTTCTTAGATGGTCTTCGAATGTGCGCCCTACAATGATGATATCGTCTAAATATACCAAACAGGATTCGTAGGAAAGTCCTTGTAATACTGTCTGCATCAGGCACTCAAATGCACCAGGTGCATTGCAAAGCCCAAATGGCATAACCTTGAACTGCCAAAGTCCTTGTCCTGTGGTGAATGCAGTCTTTTCCCAATCCTCAGGATGTACCTCTACTTGCCAGTAACAACTCTTAAGATCCAAAGTTGAAAACCATTGATTTCCGGATAAAGCATCAAGTGCATCGTCAATCCTAGGAAGAGGGTAACTATCTTTTTTAGTGATGTTGTTTAACCAATGATACGCTAAGCAGAATCGGGTAGAAACATATTTTTTCCGAACTAAAACAATAGGTGAAGCCCAAGGACACTTTGATGGCTCAATAATGTCATTCTGCTGCATTTCCATCAGAAGATTTTTCACCTCTTCCTGCTTAGCGAATAGTAGTCTTCTCGGATGTAGTTTAATGGGTGGATGATTTCCTGTATCGATTCAGTGCTGCGTTATTTTGGTTCGCCCAACATCATCTGATTTCTTGGAAAAGAGATCTCCGAATTCTAATAATGGATTACTTCCATTATTCCTCTGTTTATCATCTAACTCTGCTTTCTGAAGGAGTTCATTAATTAGAATGTCAGGAGGCTCAGATAGCAAGGCTTGACAATTTCTGTTAATACAGGTCACTGGAGTACAAGTCGCCAGTACTTCTCCTTCTTTTATTAGTTTTGCCTTATCGCTTATATTAGCAACTCTTACCGGGATTACATTTCGTGAAAGGTCGACGAGTGAAGAAGCCACTAGTACTCCTTTAACGCTATTGTCAGAATCTGGATATTCAATCAATCCATAGTGAAATATATTATCTTCTGAAACAGCTCTGGAAACTATCATCTCGGTTCTTGGTGGTCATGTTGTTTCACTCTTTGCAGTTATATGATGGACTGTTTTAATATCTGAATATTTTGTTTTAAAAAATGCTATGTCTTCAGAACATGAGTGTAGTACATTATTTTTAAAATCTAAGTTGAAATAGTTTTCTTTGAGGAAATCCAATCCGAAAATAAATATGTCATTTATATCAGCGACATATGCCATATGATGGCACACAGCATTACCAAATGTAATGTTTAGATTGACTTTTCCATGCACTTTAATCTTATCACCAGTCAGGGCGGCATCCAGATGAGATTCTCACCAAGTTTGCAAGCAAAATCTGTCCTTATGATGTTTACATTGGCTCCAGTATTGATTGTCATTCTGCAGGAAATTTAGTTGACATGTCCCATAACGAGAAGTCCATTGTCGCCGCCACTTACGGAAGAAATGTGAAAATTTAAAATGGGACTTCTGACTCTCTGGACATCTCCACCTCGCGAGATGGCCACATATTAGTTTCCCTGCTGTGGCGGAAGATCATTTTCCCCTTATTTTGGTTTTGGGCAGTCTCTACGGACGTGTCCAACTGCACCGCAAGTCCAACACTGAATTTTCGTGTTTCTGCCACCTTTACTCAGTTCTAAGCTACGGAATTTTCGCCGCAGATCTTCAATTTGTTTTCTTAGATAATAGTCTGTATCAGTAGCAGAGACAACTCTGATTGAGTGTCGGTCTTTAGGCGCGGCTTGCTGGGCAGGCTCTATCTTAGGTGCGTAGACTACAGCAGATCCAATATCTTTGACATCGGCGAGTCTAAGTGCTTTCTGTATCTCCGGATATCGCACAATATTGATGAAGTGATGGAGAGCTAGATCTTGACGTGTCTCAGCTGGGCAGTCCGAAAATGCTAAATGGGAAAGTTGCTGAATATCGGCAGCCAATTCTTGCTGACTTTCACCCGCTTTTTGATAGTGGGACTTCTGCTATTTCTTTAGTGCGCTTTTCTATAAACCGCAGCTCAAGCCCACTCGATAGGGCTTGGAAATCATGCCTCTACTCTTCCGGAAGCATCTCGAGGATATTAGCCGCGTCTCCTCTTAAAGAAGCCACCAAGTTAAAAGGTTGGGCTCTGGGATCCCATCCATTAGCTTCCGCTACCATCATAAACTGGGTCTTGTATACTTGCCAGGATGATTTTCCATTGAATGTTGAGTTTCATAGTGGCTAGGAAAGGCATAAACGCCACATTTGGTTCCTCATGTCTGTTTGACATTCGTATCTTCAAGATTTCAATCTCCTTATTCATATTGTCTAATGCATCTTCAACGTTTTCTTCCATCTCCAAAACTTTAGTTTCAACTGAAGTTACTTTAACTTTTATTGCATTCTTCTCCTGAATGACGTTGGAGAATTCTTCTTTAACACTTACAATGTCTTTCTTAAGTTCCTTTTCAACCTCCTTCTGTCCAGATTTTATCTCTTTTGTCATCTCCGTTTTAATGTCTTCTTGTCCAGCTTTCATCTCTGCTTGTCCAGCTTTCATCTCAGCCATCTGCTCCGTTAATTTTTCGAGAAGACTTTTCATTAAATCCATTTCCATTTTTCTTGTGACACGCTGCATCAACTCTTCAACCCCGCTTCTAACACCAGTTGTACCGAGCTTCGGGGTTCGTGTGGATTGACAGTTGAATAAAGCAACCACTCAAGAACACAAGACTTTTATTCGTAAAACTTCCACGAGATATACCAGCTGTAACAATCACAATTATACAGCTACAATTCGCCAGATACAATAAGTAACGGCTTCCAACCGCAGGTCTCCAATACCTCAAGCAGAGAACATCTTCTCTCGACTAGCAGTCACGACTAATCGTCTTCACAAAACTAAACTATGTCGGGCTGCGGTATTTATACATGACTTGGTGGGGAAATCTACTAATTTCGCCAAGGTTCTGGAAGCTCTTCTAGGCTATCTCACTAAATATTGGTCCTAGAGCTTAAGTGATGGATGTTTCCAGAAGTATTTATTTCTCGCCAACTCTCCAAATCATTAGAAAACCCGCTTTTAACGTATAACACGTCTAAATACCCAAAAATATTTTTGCCCAAAATGTGAGTATTTCCAATTTGCCTGAGATATTTTAAGACAAACACAATAATTATTTATAATTTGTAAGAATATGGTAAGATAAGAGTAGTATTAAATTAATGTGGTGGTGTACTTTTTCTAGATATGTAAATGAAGTGGGCAAAACTTTTGCAATCAATATTATTTTGACTGAGGTATGACAGATATTGTCATACTTAGAGTAAATTGTTCCATCTTATAGAATTTCTGTAATTCTACTTGCTGAAAGCACAATGACACATTTTCCATTCAAGATGCCATTGAACAAGGCAAACTCAGAAGTACCCCCCCCTCTAATATGCAATATTTTCAGGGGTACTGTAAAAAGCAAAGATTTTACAGAAATAATTGTTTATTACCTATGATGAACGTGCATTTCCCAGAATGTTGCATTAAAAGACACAGTACAGAATATTCTAACTCTCTGCTGTCATTTAGTGTACCTTTTAACAGATATTGTTATAGCATTAACTTTTATGTATGTTTACACATACACAATACATTGCATTTTTTTATACAACGTCAAACTGAAATGTATAACTTTTTATTTTATTTTATGCTAACAAATTGTTTACAATTTTTTTCCTATTTTTCAGAAAATAGTTTGTAATTCAAAGAAATTTCCAAACTTTTAAGTAAGTCTTTTCATAGTTTAGATGGAATGAAAATTATCCATGCTACAAAATTTGCGTAATGATCTTCACAGTGAAAGACATAGTTATTTTATGGATCAAAAAAAAGTTTTTTAAATACATAAGTTATAAGAAATGGAAAATATATACAAAAACAAATAATTAGAAACTAATAATGCTCACACCAAAATACATTTTCGATGCCCGTCTTTTTCTCCTAGTGCTAAAGCTTGGTTCAGTATTACTTATAGATGGACTACAAGATATCTTCTACAGCTAAAACATTACAGAATTGGCAGCTACAGTTGTTGCCGCTTTCGATAATATCTAGTGAATATCTTTTCTTCTTTTGCTGGATCCATGGGCACCAAAATAACAAAAAAATTTAATAATTAGGAGAAAATGGATTATTTTATTCTTACATTCTTCCTTTACTTGATAGTGCGATTGATTGATTAAAACTTAGTTAAAAGGAGGAAAGACAGAATGTAATAAGAACCAACTTTTTTATAGAACATGGAATACATTGTATTATTACATCCTGAATAAGATCCTTTTTTTTAACATATAATGTATAGCTAATGCTATATACACTTTCTAAAATAATAGGTTAGTTAACTATCTATAGCCATTTTTTTGTATGTATGATGTAATTGAAGTGGGGCTTGTGATTTAAAGTCAATTCGGAATCATTAAAACATTTACTCTCAAGATGGCTGTCGAAGTTATAGATTGTTGTCTAAAATCTAATCTGTGCTTATCATTGAGTCAATAATACAATAATAAACTGATATAAATAAAATATTAATCATAATATAAACATTTATATCCAGATAATTCTGAAAAAATCATTAAGAATAAAAAAAGTAGTAAAGCATTATTAATGGACATTATAAATGCTCATTTCAATAATAGAATGTTAATACATTATAAAACATTTTTCTTCTTTACTAAGGATCCTAATAAAAAAAAATTGACAAATGATAAGGATTAAAGCAGATAGTTATTATATATTTATAAATATTAAATCAGATAGTTTTAACTTCAAATGCTTATTACTTTAAAATACTTTTTCTTCCTCAACTAATGACTTATTTGTGTTCTATTTAAAACTTACATTTCTTTTACATTATTCATAAAAAATGTTAAATAGCAGTATAGCATTTACATTATTACAATTAATAATAACAGTTTTTTAATGCAGACAAAACCAAGTATATGGCGATGGTGAAAACATCTGAGTCCTGGGACTTTTCAAGTTGAAAATCTTAAAGTTGAACTGGTTGACAATTTTACATATCTAGGTTCAAAACGTTGATTCTCATAATGACATAAGTTCTAAAGTAAAAAGAAGAATTCTTGCCGTTTATATGGACTGGGAACTTTCTTAAAATCGAAAGATCTAGAAAAATCATGCTACACAGAACTATCATAAGACCTGTTCTCACTTATGGATGAGAAACCTGGACTCTAACAAAGACTTAGTTAAATTAATTTTTATTATTTGAATGAAAATTCCTAATAAAGATTTTTGGTGCTGTAAATGAGAATGGTGAGTCCAGAGGCACAGATACAATTTCGAGCTCTACAGACTTTTTAAGGAAGCAGACATCATCAATTATATTAAAATATGTCCCTTGAGATTTGTGGGCTATATCTGTGGAATGTACCCCTGATCTTTTGACTCCAAGAACTTTTAATTATAGGCCCACTGTAAACAGATCTAGGGGTTGGCCCAAACTTAGAAGGACTGATTGTGTAGAAGAGGGTGAAAGTGACAAATAGAAGAACTGTTGCTTCTCAGAGAATACAATGGAGGAGTGTTTGGAGGAAAACCTTGGCCCATCCTGGGCTGTTGTGCTGAAAAAGAAGTCTTTTATTTTCTTAATTAACAGTTGATACTGCCACAACAAATCATACAATTCACACCTGTCATGATACTTACTGGATAAGATGTATCATCCTGAATTTTGTAGCGAAGAGCAAAGGCTGGTTTTCCCGTTAAGTCCAAGTAAGTGTAACACAAGCCAACAATCCAATATACTAAGAAAGTTACCAAGAATGTACCTATTTCAATAAATAATTAATAAGAGTTGCAATTTCTTTTATTTAGTGAAATAAAAGAATTATAAATTTTTTCACACACACACACATAAGAAATATTTTGCTATTGATAACTGATTACAGATACAAGTAACTAAGAAACAACATAAATACAAAATCAACTTTCTTGTGATTCTTAAATTTGAGTTCTTCTAATAAGAACTCAAATTTAAGAATTTTAGTACAAACAGTACTGAGCGTAGTCATTATTAAATACAATAAATTTTTCTACACATATTTATATATAAGAATATGTAACAAATAACTTAGTACTTAAATCTCCTAAAGTACTAGCAGAAATTCAATTAAGGTAATTTAAAAAGTACAGCTAGATTTTTGATATTCATTTTTTATTTATTAACATAAACTATCATCTACACAGAATACACCAACTTTTTAGCATATTTAAAAAACATCATGGATTTGGGGTTCCCCTTTCTTATACACTTTTTAATTGAATTTATATATCACAAAACATGCTACTTGTAGAGAACTTATTTTCTCATAAAACATAAGCTACTCCTTGAAGATCTACAAAGTAATAT
This sequence comes from Latrodectus elegans, assembly GCA_030067965.1. Classification (NCBI taxonomy): domain Eukaryota; kingdom Metazoa; phylum Arthropoda; class Arachnida; order Araneae; family Theridiidae; genus Latrodectus; species Latrodectus elegans. The sequence goes on along the minus strand of CM057813.1, from coordinate 10,014,613 downwards.
ACAAACACATGATAGTTTGAAGCTAGTTCTGGTTCTAAATATCAAATTCAAGCATTTGAGCCAATGGACAGTAGAAAGAAAATGACCACTTTTCTAATCATGCAAACTGTAAGTCTTAACACAGAATATTTGTCACATACAACTTGAAACTGTGGCAGATTCAATGGAAGAAGGGAAGGCTATATACATACCAGATAGATGATCACGAGATTCCTTTAGTAATGATCTACAAAGATCAATTGAGCTAATTCTGTGTAAGGGGAAAAAAATGATAATAGCCAAGGAATTGCTCTTGTCATGTGATGATAATTCAAAATGATAAAAAATCTGATGATGGATATAAGTAATTAAATCTAAAGCACTTAATTCTTGATCCTTATTATTTAGGAACAATAGCATCGTAATAAAAATCATCAATATAAATATTTAAAAAAAAAGATCAATATTGATTTTAAAATATTGCTGAATTTACATTACTAAGCATAGACTTGCTTCCAGAAGCAACCGAATTTTACTTGTTTATGTGAATGATTACCAAGGTTAAATCAGCAGATTAGTGCATCAAAATGGAATACCTTCATGTGACAAATTTTGATCTGAAAGAATAAATCGATGGCAATTTTGAGTGTGCACTGAGTTTAATAGTAATTTTGGCAATCCTAATGGGAAGGTATTGATGTTCAGTTTTTTAAAGTTTAAAAATTAAAATTGAAAATATTTTCAAAATTTTAAGTTTGAAATCTAAATTTTCAATTAATTTAACCTGAAATCAGGAGCTTTTTATTTTTAATTTAGAACTTGAATTATTAACTGTAAATTAGAAATCAAGTTAAACACAGTTTCATTTTTTATATTTGTGCACTGGAAATGAACGGTTTAGAAGATAAAAAGGAGAATTTTGATTTTAATGCACATAAATACACATTTGATTTTGTAACAATAATTTAACATCAAGCTTTTCAAAAATGAGGAGAAATTTAATTGCTTACAATATCAAGGAAAAGTAATGACTTTTAGCAATGTAAATATATTTACTTTTTATTAATTGATTCAAATATTTTATGTGATATATTATCCTATTACCATATTTTCGTGTATATAATCAGCAGAAGCCTAACTAACCACATATTTTTTTCCCAAGTAAAAGAGAGAGAAAAAAGATGTTGCATAATCCACAGCAAATAGTTGAAAATATATACTGCTGATAATGTGGGTGTCTCATAAAATAATAAAATATGATTAAAATGTGATAAATTGTACAGAAAAAAAAACCATTTGTTAGTATCCACCTCATCGTATAATGCCATAAACTGAGGTGAAAGCACGAGATCGATCAAGAGCGATTCAGAGAAATAAGTAAAATTTGTTGATTAACCTTTAATAATTTCTAAAATTGGGTTAGATATATTTTTTAAAAATAAAATTTGTTTCATTAATAATTAAATTAAAATGGATTTTTTTTCAAACTGTTCATAGGATAAATTTTTTTTTCTAATATGCATACTTTGTTTTTTTTTTATCTTACTTTAACAAGTCTGTTGCCATTTTTTTATTTGCATTATATATATAGCATTCAGTTTAAAATCTGCTTTGTAACTTAAAAGTTTTTACTTCCACATGATGTTATATAAATTTGAATATTTTCAGAATGAAGTAATTCAGGTCAAGACAAAATTCAAAATGATGGTAACTGTTATAGTAGCCATCTTTAATATGAACTGAATTCATTCTTGAATGCAACTGGACTAAGCTGATTATAGATGTAATAAGTAAACCGAGTTATGGGCCATCTGTTTTTTATTTTGTGAAATACAAACGGCATTTTTTTCCAAAATTATAAGATTATGCTTTTTATAAGATTATACACAATGGCACATAATACGTAAAATGAAATTCAAAACTTTTATAACGCATCATCTGTGAATAGTATACTGGAAAATATGGTAATTTAAATTAAATATACAGAAAAATTTCTGAAGAAACAAGTTTTATTAATTAAAAGCAAATTATTATAAAGGATGTTATTCAAATAAAGCGATCTAATGCCTGTTTTTACATGCATATTTTTTACCATTGTTCACTAATCACAAATCAAACACTAGAAAACAGATGTTCATTATGAGTTACAATAGTTCAACTGTTGAGTTTAGCTTGGTTTCAAAATCGATTAACTAAGAACAAAATATTATAAAAACATCCTTGGGCATATAATGGATTAAATGTGGATAAGTAGCATTCTTTTTTTCAATTATTTTGTTGAGAAAATTAGAAATCAAATAGTTAGGCTTTTTATTTTGTGTCATTATTATTCAGTTTCTTCAGATCTTTTTAAAAACCCATTAACTTCAACAAGTAATCCAAATTTAAAAAATAACAGAATTTGAAAGTCCAGTAGATTTTTAAGGAGTCAACCATATTTTTGTTTTTATAAAAGTCCTATCATAAATCAAAATTTATAAAAATGGATTTGCCCCCATAATTTTACATTTATGGTAGAGTTTTGAAGGACGCTATTTTTAGCTTTCCATAGCATATGTAATATTTATAATATGTTTAACATATTGAGAATGATAATTTTGCATAGCTTATTTTGTAATAGAGTTAACTAAAACTTGAATGTATCCAATTAAACATAGAACAATGCCATGAATATTTTAGAAGTATATGATAGTCTAACATAGATCAATGTAATTCTATGATAGATTAACATAAATCAAGTTAGCATTTATATTGATCTGTGTTGGACTATCATAACAACAAGTCTATGATAGTTTAATATAGATAAATGTAATTTGAAATAAATATGATTACATGATTCGTTAACTTTGCTAGGTTGTTACTGTAAAGTGCGTTATTTAGTACAATTAAGAGGTATTTTGACTAAAAATCCTATTTGATATATATTTCCTAATGTATTCTTATATCTGAAAAAACAATTATATTTTTAAATCTGAAGTACAATAAAGTCTTTATAAGTAGATAATACTTAAATTAGTATAATGTGAACAAATCCTTAGTGACAGAAATTAATCTGAAATGTTAATGAAAAATTTATAAAAATGCAAACATAAAATTTAGAAGCATTTTAAATTGCTTGTTTAATTAAACTTTAATGAAGGTAACCCTTCCATATAGATTTATGAATTTAAAATTTCAACCTTTATAAATGAAAAAATACAGATTTTTTTGTTTATTAAAATATTTTAAATTTATCTCATAAAATATATACATAGTGTATATATTTTATAAGATAAATTTAATACCCTTATACATAATACATTCCTTTAATTTTAGTATTGTATTACAATTCAGATACCAATGACATACATGTCAGACTTGAAAAACTTCGTACTTGAATACAACAAATTTTTATAATTTAATTGTTCAGAAGCAACAGTTTTTAGTAATACAAAAATATGCTAAAATAAGATAAACTTATTAAACATCAAAAATATTTATTCCTAAAATTGTTACTAAATTTACAATTTTTAAGACCAAGTATTTCAATGAATATATTTTTTAATGTATATAAAAATAAAAAAGAAAATTAAAAACTATTAGGAAACTGCAAGTCCTTATTCAAATTATATTATGAGTATTGATTTTTTTATTATTATTTTCAAAACATTAATGTAATTGAAAAACACAAAAATATGATAAACTGCTGAATAACATATCTTATAAAATAGGCATCAACAAATAAAAAACATTAATAAAATTGGAAAAGTAAATGAATGATTTGCTATAGCACATTGGTAGATAAATTACTTGATTATAACATATAAAAAGCTTCTATCAGAAAGATAATTATTGATATTAAAAGAAAAACATATACAAAAAGTGATAAAGAAAAAATTATGCAATTTACTAGCTAGTAATTGTTTTAAAGCAAGGAAAACATTGCAAAACATGAAAATGATTTCATTCTTTTATGTTATGATAAATTATCACATATCAAAACAAATTTAAAAAAACTTAGGGAATATACAATTCAATGAATAAATTATCAATGTTTATCAAATTTAAAATTCTATTCTTTATTAATTACAAGAAATAAATTTTTTTCACATACCCCAGACTCCCATGACATATTTATCAGAGCCAAACCAGTTGCAAATTTTATTCCACTGACTCTGCCAAAAATCTCCAGATGCTCCCCAAAAATGTTGTAAATGCCTGCATAAATTTATAATAGTTAAATCAATATTGAAAGAATCGCATGTAAGCACTTTTACACAATAAATTATACTTTGCAAGGAAAAAAATTAAATTCTATCCTTATCAATGAACTGATGTACTCAAATATATATTATTAGTTAAAAATTTTTCAGAATATGAGCAAACGATTAGAATAAATCACTTGATGAATTCAAATCAAATACATAACTAAGAAGTACATTAAAAATAAAAAATATCAGAGAATATTTTTTTGCTTCAAGATTAACTCATACTTAAAACTATGTAAATATTAAGACAAAAAATTAAACTTATCAGGTTATTTTAACACTGTTAAAAGATTTGCTAATACAAATTTCAATGTACAGCAATACTTGTTTATTTCTATACTCTATTAGAACCTTTAATAATTAAGAAACTAATAACATGCCAATAATGAGGCTTGCATAAAAATAGTATGTTTAATTAATTGATACTAAACATAAAATAATTACATAACATAAATTAAATTTAAAATTTGAGAATAGATACAATAAAGATATCCCAATTAAATAATTCATCATCATTACTAACAAAAATAAGTAAATTATAATACCAATGACAATAAAAGTTCTTAAACAAAACTATCAGACACCTGGATTTGATTTTCTGAATGGGGTGCTTTTAAAACACTTGGGATATGCCTTTGACAATCTGGCATGCATATACAGTAAGTTAATAATTCGATTATAAATATAAAAATACCAGATCGGCAAAGTAAAATTTTAAGTGTTACTAATAAATAGTATAGGAGTATGCATAGCAGAAAAATAAAGTTGAAAATAACACACAAGTATTTTAAATGAATGATAAATATATATGGTGATAAGGAAATTGAAATAGGACTGTAATAGAGTAACAAAAATGGACATGCTAAACCAAAAATATAAATATGAATAAGCATAATTATAATATAATGGTATATTTTAATATACTCAAAACTGGCAGATAATGAGATGCCATACTAGCCAAGAAAAGATGTCTTAGTAAAGTTGTTCAGAATTTTTAATCAAAATACATATTTTTGGTTCAACACTAAAAATGTTTTGACACAAAAATCAATGAGAAGATTTTTGCACTTTTGCATACCAAAGGAAATAATGTCACATTCTTTGAGAACTTTTTAATCCAAAATGGTCTCATTTTTATACAACATTAAGTTACAACAAAAAATAATCAGATTGTTGAAAAATTAAAGTCATTGTGAAAAATACTATAAAATTAAGTCATTGGGTCTGCTTTCTTTCAGTCACTTTTTATTTAATGGCCAATAGACAACAAACAGGTGATCAGTGACATACAGCATTATACAACAGAAAAAAACCAACTGTGCAGTTGCAAACGTCTTCATTACATGTTATGGAAAAAATGATAGTGGTTATAACTACTGATGAATATCTCTGTGATTATAATTAATTTCTTCTATAAGAATGTAACAACCTTATAGTGGCAAAAAAATCATTGCTAACTAAGAATATTAAACCAAACAATTTACAAAGAATATATAGTCCTGTTACTTAATACACCTTACAGTTGTATCTTTTTTAATAAAAAATAATTAAGTACAATCTAAGCTCTTCTCTTTGTGATTATATTTTTAACATAAAATTTAAAATAATTTTGCCAAAAAAGAAAGTAACCAAAAGAATATAGCAGGAATTCTTGAGAGCTAATGAAAAATAGAATTTTCTGAAACATGTAAATAAATTGCAAGGGGAATAGATATAATAATAATTGGATAACTTGCAGAATAAGTGGAAATTTCTTTTTTTGATGGTAAAGTATTAATTTGATTATGCAGTTGTGAGACAGCTTTTTTTATAGTGCTTCAATAATCTGGATAAATATACAAGGAAATAGAAATACTGGTAAAAATGAACACAGTTAAAAGACTGCAGGACTGTGTGAGTAGGGCAAGGTTTCTAATTTTTGTGTCAAGCACTGCAAAATTATTTTGTTACCTAAATTCACTGTGCGCAATATATGGTTACCAAATACTGATCACTTTCAAACTTCAACTTTGCACTCACATTGTATTTTAAATTTCAAATATTTCACATTATAATTATTTACTACAGAAGTATTAAAATGATAATAAGTAGAAATTAAGTTCACATAGATCGCATTATAAAAAACAAACATAAATTAAGTATAATGCAGTCTACAATGGGTGAAAATTAGACAATAAAGCTAAATCTCTAACGTAAATGAAGAGTATTTTTATAAAAACTCAAATTTTAATTAACCAGGCAATGGCATGCACCTTAAAAAAACTTCAGTGTAGTAAAATCTACCACAAAGACAATACGACAATAAATAAAGAAAAGTTCTAGGAAAACTCAAATTTTAATTAATTGGGCAATGGTACCCACCTTAAAAATATCACTACAGTGCAATCTAAAACCAATTTAATACAGGCAATAAAAATAAATCTAAAACATAAAAAAACATTCTTATAAAAATTAGACTTTCAAATTAATCAACATTACCATTCTAAATTAATCTAAATACCAATTTGAGGAATATTTATGAACAATATTTAATAGCATAAAATATTGCATAACAACACTGATATTAATTAAATACATAAAATAAAATAACTCATCTAATCATTGCTAGCAGAATCAATACGTAGCAGTATGCCACAATATTCTCAAAATTAGAGATATATATTTATATATTTCGTAGGGGAAATAATTTTAAAAAATGAAAATTAACTTATTTTATAAACTTTTAAATAAATTTTATTTGTGAAATTTAAAATATTCCAGAGCTGCCTAACCTATCTAGTGGTCAGCTAGCCTGACTGTGGATAGGGAGGTCCTGGGTTCGAATCTCAGTTCAGGCATGAATGTTCTTTCCCTCACTATCTATCCTACTCTTCCTTGTATGAATGGATTGTAAATGGTTGTCTAGCCTAAAAACGGGTACCTATGGCATGACATAGGTACTGAAGAAGTTGGGACTCCACATCTAAATATGGTTCAGTTGGAAAAGAGGAGCAGCACACCATATAATGCCAGAATAGTTGGCACATGGCAACAACAAAATATTCAGAAACTAATATTAACAAACTTAGCTTTAAAAAAATTCAAAACATAAATATTAAATTATTCACTTCATAAGTGCAGACAGTAATGAAATAAAAATTAATTACTAATCAAATGCTCCAACGGGTGCAAGCACACAAAATAATTTTGTGTATGTACAGTCACATTACATCATACAAATACATTCTGATACAGTAAGCTTGTTTGGCACATTTTATCACCCACACTACACAGTAAACTTCAGCCAAAATAAAAAAAAAAAAGATTAGAAAATAAACATTATTCCTTTTATGGTTTAAAAATACATTCTGAAAGTAAATAAGTAAAACAAGATAAATTAATGTTTTTATGACAATAAATTATGTTATTTTAATGTGATATGCTAATAAAATAATATATAATTTGATTAGGAATAATTTATAAAATTGTAATATATTTGCAAATTATTTTAGTTAACAGTTTTTATCGCTTACAATAAAATAATTTGAATGTTATTTTATTTATTTACTTTATGCATACAATGCAAAAATAGTAATCTAGAGTTCAATATTTGGTTTCTGATTGAACTAAAGAACACAATCTTTATTAAAGAATTGACTTGTTATTGCCACATAATTAAAACAGATTTATTTTTAATATATCCTAAAATTCTATTCAGTATTTTTAGCACATGGTAGAGTAAATCTTCCCACTTCTAATTATAAACAAATCATTCAATATTATGAACAAACCAATTATATATATATATATTATAAGCCATGCATCAAGAAGCATGAAAACTAAAGGAAAATATATGCACATTCATAGATTTAACAATAACAAGAATCACAATCTGAAGCTAACTTATTATTCTCACCACGTTAAAGTGTTACTGAAAGCAACAAATATTACAATAGAGGAGCTCAAGATGAATAAAGCACTTTTCAGAGAAGAGATAAGTTTAGCTCTTTGGTTTTGAGCTTCTTCAGCAGCAGAAGCAGATCGTGAATTAGTTAATTTTTCCTTAGACTGCATATTTTATCCTGTAAAAAACATTTTTTGATGGATGTTGATCATTAAAAATAATAACTTTTGAAGAAAGTATATATAAAGCATTCATACAACAGCAAGTATTCACATTTACTTGTTATTAACTTAGCTGTCAAGAATTTTACTTTTAAAATTTAATTAAAGCATAATTGCTTATGAAAGGCATTAACTATATATATATATATATATATATATATATATATATATATATATATATATATATATATATATAGCTTTTTTGTAATTATTCCTATTATTAACGCAAAGCATTCATATTTAATTTACTCAAGTACAAATTGAAGTATTTAACAGATTCATATATCTTAAAAATCAGCATAGTAGAAACAGAATATATAAACCCAAACTATCCTTAGCAAATATTTTTACATATGGTTCACATTTATAATATATATAAACATTTTTCAAATTTAAGTCACATCATAAAGTATATTTAAAAATGTTGTTAATGTGATAAATACATATGATAGTAGTAAATACATATAATAGTAATACATATAAGTAATTTTGCACACTGCAACATGAATTTCTTTTTGAATATAAGTTTTCATTTTAGCATATAAAATTATGGTTAGAATAAGGTAGGATTCCCAAGTATTTAATGTTGATTCTGCAATATCTTATAAACACAAATATAATTGCAGAATGTTAGGAACATATAGGAGAATAATATATTAAGTATAACTTGATTATTGGTATGTTTTGACATGACAGCTAAGTATAACTTAGCTGTCATGATTAAACATAGTTTGACATATATTAAGGCTATTTCTTAAGCTGCACATAAGTTATGATAGTTTTGTGTCAAGAATGAGTACATTCTATATATTTATTATGAAATCTAAAACCTCATTTATGAAGTAACTTCAGAAGAAAATTTGAAAATTCATTCATGAATTTATTTTAGTGCTTTTTCTAATAAAATCACTATTTTTACGGCACAGGTGCAGTATAATTCATGATTCCAATTTCTGAATTTTTTTGGCAATGAAGAAATGTTGCCAAGACGATGTTTCAAAAAAACCATGATGATATAAATACTAGGGTTACAAAATAGAATTTTCTGCATAATTCTTATAGGTCTCCATATGCATGACATAACGAAAAACAAGGTTGCCAAATACATAAGAAAATCTGCCAAAAAAAACACCAACTGAGAATTTGGCGCATGGATTATATGGCACCTGCGCCACTTTTAAAATAATAGATACAGTACAGAATTTGATGCACAAGTGGTTCTCAAAATTCTTATCACTCAAATATTGCAGATAATATCTAATGTTAAAATAGTGGATACCTCGGGTATTTGTTCTATTCTTATGAAAAAAAAAAAAAAAAGACTTTTTCAAGATATTTGAAGAGTGCTGACACACAGGCCACTCCTGACCACACTCTAGAAAGTTTGGGACATACAAGAATTGTTCATTTCACAAACCCAATTTTATTATATTTTCTTACAATGATTCACCACAACATAAAGTTAACATGCTAACATTTATAAACGAAAATTATTAAACATGCACCTGCAAATGAATTGAATACAATACAGATTAAAAAGAAACAAAAATTTTATTGATATTTATTTAAACAAATCGTTTAAAAGGTGAAATCTATAAATAGATATTTTAATAAACTTAACATTGAAAAATCAAGAATACAAATTACACAATACAACTTACAGAAATTAGGAGCTTATGTACAAAAGATAATCATCCAAATTCAAAAACAAAACCATAACCTATACTAACAATTATGAATTGACATATGGATTAACATTATTTAAGACGCACATACAAGCTAATTTCAGGACGTTATTGTTGTTGATAATATTGGTGTTGCCAAACATAAAAGAGGAAAAGGAAATGAAGATGTTTAGTGTTATTTGTCAGCAGATAGAAGTGCGATGATTTAAATCATTTGAACTTAGTGTTTAAATCACTACCTAACTTATAAAATATAGAAATAGGGTAATTTAGATCAGTATTTCTCAACTGGATTTATTCCAAGCACTAGTAAAATATTCCGATGCGTTTCTTGTGGACCGTTATAGATAAAGTCCCTATTTCATTAGAGTTGCCAATATTTCAGTTTGAGCAACTCCAACACTACATGACATTACAGCTTGAGTTTTATATAGAGGAAACTAGTGTGACGTATTTCTTAGCAACTGCTTCCAGACAACCGTTGCTAAGGTAGTTTAGCGTTGACATCGCCATTGGAGAGTAACGAGTGATTTTTGTAATACTATTTTATAATTGAAAATATATATTTTCTAAAAGAAAACTTATCTGTGAAATGTAAGGGAATAGTCCTAAATATATATGACATCATGTTGCTTTCAATAAAGTATCTCCTCTTAAGTAAAATCTTGAAATAAAATTGTCTTGGGTCGTAGCTTTCGTGACATGCATTAGGCTTAACTATTTGTATGTATCCAAATATCTTAATTTGAGTAATTAAAAAACAGAACGATGTTTTAATTTATCATGCGCATTTGGAATGGCAAATTTAAGTTATACATGGTCTAGAATTTTTAATTTTTGTACTTCAGTCACTTTGTTATTCATAATGAATAATATTAATTTTTATTTATATAAGTTTATATTGTTAACACTTATTGTAAAGAGTATATTTTGAGAAGTATTTTTGCTTGTATTGTAAAGTAACTCTTATAAATTGTTAAGTTTATTGTTACTATATTTCCACTTAATATGTAAATAGTAGAAATTTTGTGATTTGAAATAATATAAAGAAGTTCTAAGAATAATATGTATTGCTATACATTTTGTAAGCTTGAATTTGGTGAAAATAATATTTGAATGTTACATCTAAATGAAGTGCATAACATTTTGTTTCAATAATTTGCGATTGCAACAAATCTAGATAAATCAAGAGTTTAAGTTCAGAACTATTAGTCATGATATAAGACAATTTTTATTCGCTTTTAATAAAATGAAGATTCTATATTTTGCTTATTAAGTGATCAGAAGTTGAGCTCTTGCTTTATTACTTTTTGCCTATTTCATCCTTCATTATAATTCGAACTTTATTCAATTGTCTGTGTTATGTATATTTGAATGTTTTGTATCAAGGTACATTAGTATTTACTGCAACCCACTGACACCCTAAGAGTTACTGTATAGACCTACACCTAAACATAATAATTCAGAATAGAATAGAATAAACTGATAGCTTCTATTCTGATTCAGTATAGCATTGGCTGATATTAACTGTGAAATATTTGGCAATATATGGTTGGGTTGCTGTTAGTACAAAAGTGCCTATGTAAAGTATTATTAAGGTGCTATATGAAATTCATATTTCTTTTTATTATCTTTTATTATTAGTTCAAAATGACGGAGAAAAGTGTTATCAAGATTCAACATATAATCCAGTTTTTTAATGGCGAGGAAAAATTTATCACAAGGGGTGAGAATGCTGTTGATGCCAATCATATAAGGCACCTTAATTATGATGGTGATCAGTCAGTAATCGATGCTGTTGTAGATGCAAGTATGAAAGACAAGTTTTATAAAGTACAGGTATGTAATAACTTTATATAAAACTTTCTGAAATAATTAGAGTTCTTTATAAACAAATAATACCATAAATATATAAAGCATTTAAAATATTTGTGAAGTAAATTGTTTTTCTTTTAATATAGGATAAAATGTGAAACATTTTTACTAATCATAATCTAATGTAAATTATTTTATTTGCAGATAATGCTAGAGAAGAGTGGAGAGATAAGAAAAGGAAGATGCCAATGCCCTAGAGGGCTTGCTCGTTGTCATCACATGGCTGCTGTTTTGATTTATGCCCACAAGAATATCTCAATCACTGACAGAATGTGCAAGTGGAACTATAAAAACACTCAGTCAAAAAAACAAGCCGAGGTTATGTCTGTGGAAGAATTATTTCCCGCAAAGGAGTTTCGGGCCACGACTTCTATTCCCGAGGATTTTCGAGAAAATTCTTATAAGGAATTATTAAAAACCAACACCATTGTAGGTTTTACTTGGCTTCTTCGCCCAGAATGTACTACTGAACAAACCTTACAATTTATCTCACTGGAAGACATATTTTCTTCCAGTGAGTATAAGAATCGTAACAAAGAGAATCGATTCAATTTGTTAAAAGAAAAGTGCAGAATATCTACAGAAGATATCAAAATACTGGCAAATGAAACAATTGGACAGTCCAGTAACTGGAAGTGGACCAAATATAGAAAGGGCAGGCTTACTGCTAGTAACTTTGGTCCAATTATTTCTGCAGTAAAGCGGAACAAATACCCATTGTCACTATTCAAAAGGCTAAACAATATATATAATTTTGAAAAAGTACGCCAAGTGCAATGGGGATTACAAAATGAAAAAACAGCCATTTCTGAATTTGAAATGGGGCTTAAAAAAAAGTGCACAATACTGGACTGTGGTTACATCAATCAGGACTATTTGGAGCAAGTCCTGATGGACTTGTAGTCAATGAGGATGGAACTACAGCAATAGTAGAGATTAAGTGCCCTTTTCAGTTCAGAAATTGCTCTTTAAAAGAAAGCTTAAAAGATGAACAAAAATATGTTTTATATATTGACGAAAATGGATTCTACAAATTAAATAAGAGCCACAACTATTACCATCAAATCCAAGGGCAAATGGCAGTTTTAGACCTTGCCATTTGCTAATTTGGACTTCAGTAGATTTGTTTTTGATGTGCACAGAGATGAAAATTGGAACTATTTAAATGTGATCGAAAATTTTTTCATTAATAAATGGTTGAAGTATATCGAAAATAAATATTAAGAAAATGTTTATTGTTGTTCATTTTATATGCTTCATCACATTCTGCATAGCTAAAAAAATCCATGTTGCTTGAAAATGTAAATTTAAGCTTAATTAGTAATATATAAATACTTAAAAGTACAAAATTTAACATGACATAAGGAAGTATATGTGTGAAATTACACAAATTCAGAGTTTGCAATTCAGATGATATTAAGTTATTTATACTTTACACTGTCAATGGTAAATATTGTATTATAAGTAAAGTTAAAGAAACCTTAAAAATTTTGATTATTATATAAAGGTAGACACTGCCTGTTTCTGTAGTGATAAGAAAGAAATTATGTTAACAATCTTTCTGACAGAAATTATTGGCAATCAATTTGTTTTTAACTATATAGCACTTAAATTTACAAGTAAAAATTTAATATAATTTATTAGTTAAAAATATAAAAATTTAATAAAGATTATAATGAATAAATCTTTAACACAGTCACTATTATTTACTACCAATTTTGACTGTTAAAAAGTACAGTTATACATTTTCTTCCATATCACTTATATTAAGTATAAAAGATTATTCACAAGATACTAAGAACAAATTTGAATATTTGATTTTGTGTTATAAAGCTTTTATTAATCACTAGAGTTCTTTTCCAAAGTTAATTTCTTTAATATTGCAAATAAATATTTAAAATTAGTTATAAATTCAGAATAGCTAAAGTCAAACAAAGTTAAAAATACAGCTACATTGAAGTAATTACTATAGTAATTAAGTGGAACAAGATATGGCAAATAAGTATGTTGTTATACACTATGTGTGACTAATTTTTTAATGACAGAAAAAATAAAAATGTGAAAGCTCATTTTTTCTTTAAATAATTTATATCGTTAAATATTATCATTTTTAAATGTAAATCCAAGCTTATTTGGTGACTGTATAAATATTTAAAAAGATTTAATGTTTTCAAAAATCATAATTTAACAAACATTAAGCACTAAGCAATTTTTAAAAAGAAATATGTAAATCTGATAAGTTTTTTATATTGAAGAAATTAAGCACACAGCTACATGTCTTACAATATAAATTTTTATCACATTATTTTTCATTCTTCAAACAAATTGGAATTGAGAATGAAAATACATTAGAAAAAGTACAAGTGAGAAATATGAAATACATATAAAAAAACTGGTATGGGGTTAATATATGTATAAAAAAATGATAATAAATTAACGAATTTCATTAAAATAATAATTTATTCAAATCACAATATAAACGCTGAACTTCTTTAATCAAAGGCCTTTGCAGATTTGTAAGTGCTACACACACTTGCATAATTTTTGAAGCAAACGGAAACATTTTCTTTGTAATTAATCGTGTGATTTTGAAAACCTTTATACGTCTTATAGCTCTTTCAACATGAATCCTAGCTCTAGCTATGTTAGTTGTGTCTTCAACTTCACGAGCTGAAAATTGGGTTGAAGACAAGAAAGGGGGGACATTAATTGATACACCATCTAGTATCAAATCAGTTATCAAAAATCCCTTATCAGCAAGAAGTAAATCCCCTGGCATAAAAATGTTTGAAATATTTGAATTTCTGAATACTTCTTTATCTGATGTGGAACCAGGATAAAAATTGCTGCAATATGTTATAGCACCATTTGGTGCAACACCCACAAAGCCTTTCATTGTATGGCGATATTTATACGAACTATAAAAAAGGCACTGGTGACTTAGCTTTTTAGGAATAACTGTAAATATTTCGGTGCAATCAATAACCATGCGGCAGTTTTTAAAGTTTGAAAAACAAGCTGGCAAACAATTTTGATTTTTTACTAGGGAAGGTATTTCTTTCATCAATTTCTCAAATAAAATTTCATGTAAAACATAAATCCATGTTAAAAAAATATTTAAAATAGTTCCTTCACTAACTTGAAATCTTACGCTTAGATCCTTATGATCTAAGTTAAGTTTAAGTTTTATTAAAGTAATAAATAATTGATTTTCTTTTGATACAGTTTCAACAGTCCAGTTATAATAATAGTTAAAAGGCACGATTTCATTGTAACAAAACCCAATCAAATATTTCCTTGTTAACCAATCCTGTGTAATATGATATCAAATCATTATTTTCTCTTATTAGAAAGAAACCAAATGGTTGAGCTTTCAATTTTTCATTTTCTTTTCTCAACTGTTCAACATCCATTTCCAATGCATAATAATCACTTGTACTAGGACCTGCTACAGATGGGACACTTGAAGCAACTTGAGTGGAACTAACTTCAGTGCTTGAATGTAGCTCACTATATGACCACAAAAAATTAAAAACATTATTAGCATTTATAATAACTGACAATTTTTTATATTAGAAATATTTAATTTTCAATAAGAACAAAAAATAACCTTTTTTTTGCTTCTTCTTAGGTGGTTCACACATAAATAGTTTATCTTTATTTCTCTCAAATATCCTAGGTCCATTTGCTTTTAATTTATTTTGAAAATGGCATAAGCAAACTAAGGAATGGGGTGAAGGCTCCTTGTCTTGTCTTCTAAGTGAGGTTAAGAAATTTACATTAATTATTGTTCGCACATACATTTTCATTAATGATTTGTTAATAACATTTGTCCATAAATAAGTGAGAGACAAATAACAGAAAATTCTATCAAAAACAAAAAGCAAACAGATTTAATACTAATTCAGTAGAAAGTTTAAGCTGAAGTAACTTAGAAATAAAAATTAAAATAATTAAATGGATAACACAAGCCTATAATTTGACAACTTAAATGCATACTACATATAAATAAATCATATTAATCTGTATTACTGATTTAACTTTATCCCATTATATAATTATGCGTGTGTGTGTGTGTGTGTGCAATCTCATACAGCTACATAATGTGTGTATATATATATATATACTGTTCTTGAAGATTGGGGCATATTCATGACCTAATCATTCATGAACAATATAAATAGGCTAATTATTTAAATAAATTTGTCTCCTTATTGACATTAATGAATACATTGCTTAAAAATTTAAAAAAGTGTCATTTTTAAAAATTAATTCGGTAAAATACTACACAGTTTTACCCTAATATATTTCATATAAACATGTGGGAATATTTAAAAACGTATTATATTTACCTTATATTTTTAATCCATTGTTTTTTAAGTCTTTCGTCCTAAGGAAATCTTACAAAACCACATCTATCTCGTTCGCTATAATGTTTACAGTCGGGAACAAAACACATAACCATTTTTAAGCCGTAAAACAAACAGAATAATTTTCGAAGTGTTTGAGTAATGGCTTCCGCACATAGCAACGGTATTGCTTAGAAGCACCTAGCAACGAGCAGATTACATATTTTCACAGTTTCAGTGCTTTTTTTTTTAAATATTTGCGAGAAAATTTTAAGAACTTTTTGGACCACGGTTGTGATTCAATTTCCAATCTTTCTATTTGTATAACTATTTTACAAAACAACGATTTAGTTTAATTATACAAGAGTAAATAAGAAAACTTACTCAGCTGCCTACGGGAATTTCCCTTGTAAAGATAACTTAGTAACGGTTGTTTGGAAGCTAGTAGCAAAAAGTGATGTGACAACTATTTTCGCCTATATGAGTGGCTGAGTTTGTTCCCTCAAAATTCCTAATATTCCCCAAAATACCCGAGTAAATTCCCAAACTTTAAAACTCCCGTGAATTTTACCTCTCTAAGCATAACCTACGTCACACCACCACAAGCCCGTTTATAGAGTGGGAAATATTTCATTCATCATTTAAGAGAAAAAGAAACATTCGTGACCAACCCGGGACCAAGAGCCTAGGAAATAATAAAACTAACCACTCATCTATCGGTCGTCTCGTGATTATGTCCTGATCTATGGGCTGTAAGACAGAAGTTACATTAAGCGGAAGATACTCCACACGAATCGTTTCAAGATCCAGGACTTCAACGTGAGCAGTTTAGTTAACTACAATTAAAAGAGCTTTTAGGTTATCCGGCAAAAAAAAAAAAAAAAAAACGATGTTCTAAGTATTTCAGCTAATTTTCATAAATGCTCCCAATCATCCAAACGTTAATGTTTGTACATATGCCACTGGTAGTTTTTGAACATCCAGGCATTAAATATTTTCTTTTGAAAAGCAGAGGCAGTTTTTCATTCATGTTGGCAGCAAGCAATACTATAATACTTTGTTCCGCTTTTTAACCAACATTTCATTTAACCCCTTTGAAACTAAGAATTCTAGATAAAATCTTAAAAAACAAACAAGTTTCGTCCTCGTTGAAAACATCCTTTTAGTTGTAATCTGATAGCAGTGATATCAATACCTCTTCTTTCCATTCTAATTCCAAAATTGTAATCGCAATTCCACTTTTATCACACAATTTTCTGAAGCCTAGAGTCTGGTTTTAAATATTTTGGAGCCAACCATCGGATGCTGCTAATGACATGAACCAGAAGAGTGTTACCAGCGTCATTTTAGAGCATTTAAATAAAATTTCAACGGTTTTTGATCAGTATTATCTCCCAGAAGAAAAGATGCGTTCATGTAATCTGTTGGTAATAAATCCATTTATTGATAATTTCAATAAATATCTTACTACAGTCGTCGAACTGGAGCAGAGAAAGAAATGAAGGAAAACTGCACAGCAATTCAAATGACATAGAATTACTCGGCTACTCTATCTGCAAGAAAGCGCCTTTTCGTTCTCTGCTCGCAGAGCAATGGCGTTAGTCACGTAAACAGCAAGGCACCGTCGAGAAAAGCATGCGAACTGGAGGAAAGAAAGAAGTGAAGGAATACTGTACAGTAAAGCAAACAGCATCAAAATAATCGGCTACTGCATCTGCAAGAAAGCGCCTTTTCGCTGTCTGCTCGCCGATCAATGGCGTAAATCACATTAACAGCAAGGCACCTTCGATGTCAGCAGGGGAACTGGAGGAGAAAAAGAAATGAAGGAATATTGCACAGCAATGCAAATGGCATCGAAATACTCGGCTACTGCATCTACAAGAAAGCGCAGTTTCGTTCTCTGCTCGCAGAGCAATGGCGTTAGTCACGTAAACAGCAAGGCACCGTCGAGAAAAGCATGCGAACTGGAGGAAAGAAAGAAGTGAAGGAATACTCTACAGTAAAGCAAACGGCATCAAAATAATCGGCTACTGCATCTGCAAGAAAGCGCCTTTTCGCTGTCTGCTCGCAAACCAATGGCTTGAGTCACGTTAACAGCATGGGAACTGGAGGAGAGGAAGAAAAGAAATATTCTAATATTTATCGTGATGACATGCGGAGTTTCATCTGGAAGGCACCAGAAACAATCCTGAGCTCGTGTCAGATTGGGCGCGGTAGGGAGTAATCCCCATTATTGGGCTCACCATATAATTCTCCACTGACATGTGGGAATCAGATCATCAGATTTATTGCAGTTTCTTATGCCGACGAAGAGGTCTTTATGCTAATGGACAAAAACTGTAGGCGTGTAAACAGGGCGAGTGATTCTCTTTTGGAAAAAGGAATCATACTGCTTTTCTTCCTGTAAATTACATACCATTAGAAAATTCGATAACACAAGCTCTTGATTATTTGCGAAATTGACTGATGTGGCTACGCGGGCAGAAAAGTATCGGAAAAACCGTGAGTAAAACAATACAATTCTGAGTTAGAACAATGGATACATCATGCAGTGTTAACATAAAATTACTTTTTATGTGGGGAAAGTCTCTATTTACAAGTTACTTCTTCAGAAAATAATCAAAAGTTCCCCATATTTTTAAGCATGTATTTTATTTTGTATTTTAATTTCATGAACGTACTTATTAGACATTGCAATTTAAACGAGGATCACTCGCAGCTGATCTTACGCTCATTTTTTACCAGCACTCGTGATTTAACGAAGTAGAGTTTGTTGTCGAATAGCTCTATAAAAGTAAAATATTAATCTCTAATTGAAACCTAAAATTTTGAAAATTCTCTGTATACCGAATCTACTTTCTCTCATTTACGCTTACATTTTATGCTCAATTTTTTCCCTTCTATGTTTGAGAAATTTCTTATTCAACCAACATTTTCATTGGAAAATTTTCGAATCTTTTAGATTGCATAGACTTAATGCACTGTTGAAATCCCAGGCCTTTTAAAGATCTCTTCTCACAGGTCCTGTCCTGTGTGGATTCTCCTAGAGAGTGCCTATAGTAGCCTATAATTTGTCCTTCCATAGAGAGCGGTCATCATGAACTGTACATTCCAGCCGGAGTCTATGCTTGGAAGAGTATAGGAAAAACGTTATCTTGATTTTGACATGCACGCGTTATTCCAAAGGGAAAGCCTGACGATTTGAAAGGAGATCACCCATGAAAAAAGAAAGCCACCTTTCATTTAATTTCATAATACCTTGAATCATAAATTTTACGAAAACGTTTTTCGTAAGAATTGTGGGATACTTAAACGGCTGAGATCGCAATGAATGAGAATAAAAAAAAACTTCTAGATACCGATTCGGACTGTCTGAAAACAAGAAAATGAGTTACCAATAATATTGAGGTACTTTTTAAAGAGAAAAACAGCAATAAAATTGAAAAAAAAATGGAAAAAAGTTTGCATAAAAATGTAGTTTTTAAACAGGAAGATATATATTACCTTTGCCTTAATTTTCATGAATAAAATGAAACTATTGAGCAAATTAAAAGTAATTTTCTATATTGAATATTGTTTTCCAATATAGATTTTATTTTGCTTGGGCTTCGTGTATGTTTCAGCATTACAGGATATAGAAAGAAGTGGGGTGAAAAAAATTAGTTTTAAGGTTCAATCTCGTTCCTTATTTCACGAAATTTCAATGTTACCATCATAAAAATAAGTCTTGTGCATTCACCTGAAACATCCTTAAAGTAATGTTTATTAATTAAATTGTAAAAATTTTTTTTTTTGCTATATATACGCACTCTTGAAAATATTTACATTTTTTTCAGTTCTCTTACTTAATGAAGCAAGAAGATCTCCCGGATTTCCGGAAATATGGATTCAAAAGCAATGCATTCATTGAGGTGAGGCTCTTCTCTCAATGTCCTCTGCATAAGTATGAGCTGAACAGAAATTTTAAAAATTCTTTCCCTGTTTCCTAGGGATGGGCTTTGTATGCGGAATATTTAGGATACGAATTAGGCTTATATAAAGATTCTTATTTTAGGTTTGTATTCCTCTTTTCCGAAAGGTATGCAATAGAACTCGAATCCCGTTCATCTGAATCGCTAATTATCCCAATCACTTTTGGAATTTCAGGAAAATAAATTAGACTGATGTAGAGAAGGAACGATAAAAAAGAGAGGAATATGTCACTTGAGAAATTCAGAAACACTCTTTTGAAGATTCATGGATCTTCAGAAGGGAGTGTTGAAGATATAGGAGAAGGGATTAACCCTAGATCTAAAATTGCAACTGACAGTCATCTTATTGATAATGTCAAGGAAGAAGATGGCCATAATGTCCCCACGTTGAAACAGACACGGGACGATATGCTAGTAGAGCATTTGCCGGCTTTGAAGTGGACGAAGTGTTAGCCTGAGTGAGACTACATGGGAATTCTCTCTGCCAAGCGGATGCGCGACTCGTCTCCCCGAAAACGGATGAAGGCAGTGAAACAGCTTTATTCTGACCGAGATGTTCAGCAAGCAATGACTTTCATTTGCAGCTCTGAACATACATACTGAATTAATGTACAACACATGTAATTACCTTAACGTGTAAATAAGTTGCATTTTTATTTAATTGATGAAAACTTTTCTTTTAAAAAAATACGTAGCTCCCCCAATTTCTACTTACGATATTTAATTAAAGTAGACCTTTTTTTCGAATAAATCCGAATAAGTTCCGGTTGATACAAATAATTGAAGTTCTACTATGAAAACTTTCATAAGTCTGTTTATACATCATTCAGGGGTAATATGTTTAATAAAATGAATTTTAGCTAACATTTATGAATACTATTCATTTAACTTACTGCTTTGTCTTTTTTTTCTTAACTTTCGTCCCAGAAAACTGTTTTTTTTTTTTTTATATAGTATCAGTTATTTTAGAAACATTTTTGAGATAATGAATTGGATTCAGAAAAGCTTAAAATTCAATGTTCTTGAGAAAAAAAACTAATTTAATTTAGAAACCATAAAGAGTTGGAGGTTTTGGCTGTTGTTTTCATTTTTACAAGAAATATTGCATATTATTTTTTAAAAAAAATTTAAAACGCTGTTTTCTCTCTTTTTCTTCTGGTTTTCTCTAAATTAAGCCAAACTAAACTCCTTGACTCCACAGCCTGGTGGGCTAAAGGCCTTCCATGACCATGACCTATTTTCGTGATTGGGGATGTGAAATATATGTGCCGGTTAGGTGGTCAGCCTAAAAGGAAACCCGGAATGTTTAGTTCCTAATCACGGATAGTACTCAATTTTATCAATCCCCTGAAGTATGGAAAGTTGAGTCACTCTTCTCGAACTCAAGGATCGAACCTGTACTCCCGATTTCGAAAGGGTACTACTACGCAACCAGGACCCAATGTTAATTTATTATTGTATTGTTCTCTATCCTTATACTTACTTTCACACATTTCACGTTACATTATTTGATTCTCTCAATAGCTCGAGAACCCCCATGGGACAAAGCTTGCTTTCTTGACCTTCGGAGTCCTGGGGTGCGTAGCATGTCTCTGTTTGGTGGTTAGCCAAAGG
Organism: Latrodectus elegans; assembly: GCA_030067965.1. Classification (NCBI taxonomy): domain Eukaryota; kingdom Metazoa; phylum Arthropoda; class Arachnida; order Araneae; family Theridiidae; genus Latrodectus; species Latrodectus elegans. Next base: position 9,992,789 of record CM057813.1, on the reverse strand, counting down.
TGAAAACCTCAGTGCTAAATTCTCAAGCATGCTTGATACTCAAGCATTATCGACCCAAAGAAGGGAGGAAAGGCAGGGCCGATCTTGCCCAGTCCGAAGCTCGGATCTGTTCCTCGAGAGCTCGAAGTGCTGCTACCACTACACCTCCAGGCTTCAGAATAACTGGGGTGGGAAGAATGAGAGAGAGAGAAGAGTGTAAATTGAAAACTCCTGCCTGTGTATGGAACTTAGTACTGAAGATATGATTGATTGAGATCATGAGTGAGACCCTAAATTTGAAACTGCAAATGTTGATCAAAGCTGTAGAAAATACGGGAAGTGAATCATTTGAAATGGAGTGTGACCACGTGCAAATTCTCTAAGAGAAGCGGATGCGCGGCTTATCCGCACGAAAACGGAGGAAGGCCGTGAAATAGCTTTATTCGAGCCGAGATGTGCAGGAAGCCTTCCTTTGCATCACTATGCAGACATACCGTTTTCATGTGCATCATGTGTTGCATTTTTATTCATTTAATTAAAAATTCTTTTGATTTAAAAATAGGTAGTGTTTTCTCCCATTTTCAGTATACAACAATTAATTAAAATTGATCCTTTTTTCCGAAAAAATCCAATTATACGAGTAGTTTCCAGTCGGATAGTTGGACTAAATTACAAAAGAGAATTCTAAATAAAAAGAGCAGCACTTTCAAAAATTATTTTACGTCTCTTTAGATTTGCGATGCATACTGTTTCCTCTTAACTATTATTATAAATGCAATCGAAGCTAAATGAAAGATTTTGTCACCAATGAAACTGAATGTTTCTGTCTTCATTGGCTTGGATATACTTTTTTTCCTTAACTTTAGGAGGTTATCAAACATTTAAAGAAAAGTTCTAGAATGGGATTTTTAGATACAATAATAATATATACTTTGCACTAGGAATTACTCGGTCGAATTTCATTAATATGACTTCTCTCCTGAATCATTATACATTTACACTATACATCCCCATACGTTGTTACTTATTTTGTCTTACACAAAGTATAGGAGTCTTCTGGTAGCTGTGAGATATTAATAGTATGATTACTTAATTTTTTGTAATCCCTTTCTCCTGCGTAACAAAGCGTTCGCTGTGATTACTCTTAAAGCCAGTGTTACTCCAGAAACGATACATTTGAGGCCAGCACACAAACCGTTCACAACTTCTGCAGTGACCTAAAATAATCTAACATTTGGTGCAGGACAGTGATCGTTTGTGTCATTTTACCCAAAGAATGCAATGAACCGATTAATCAATGATAAGCCGGCTGTGACACGTGAGTATTTTTTTTCCATTGAATCTACGTTGCTGTTACTTGTGTGGTAGGAGGTTCTCATAATGTTGCTACTTCACTCTATATGATGAACTGAATTGTGTTTCTTTTTTCCAAGGTTTGGCCACCTCTCCTATGAAATGTTCCATGCGTGTAGATTGGTTGTCGATACGGGCATTCATGTTTTAAAGTGAGTATGCAATACTTATAAATCTCTTACAGTAATACCAATCAGGGTATATATTGTTATTTAATCAGGGTATATATTGTAAATCTTATACAAAATCTCCAGTGTAATTTGTTATCAAATTACTCTTCTTTGTAGATGTCAATTTACACCGAATCATTTACAAAAGGTAATTTTATTAAACGTTTTTAGATTGATCATATAATTTTCATAATCAATGTATTTTTAATTATCCAGCTATATTCTATTTAATGTTAACTGTCAGTGTTCTAAAGTTAAACAGCTAACAGAGATTTACTACAAGACATGGTAACCAGATTTTTTTATTAATGGAATTTTCTAAAAATATATATCATTTACAGTACACGTAATATGCTGTTTTCTTTTTAATCTGAGATATTTTTTACTTTATGTTAGACTCGACAACAGGCGATCGACTACATGATGGACAATCTAGCATTTACTCTAGATCACGTGGTACGAGAAGTGGATCGGTACATCACGTGGCCTGGACAAATAATATATTTAGAAGATTGATTACTCTTGTCGACAGATTTCCTTAAATTATTAACGAATAAAATTTTTTATTTACCATTGATTAAATCAGATATTAAAGCTATAACGAATTCAAATCTTATTTTATCAATTTAAATTGTAGTTCCTTATTGATTGAGTAACACTTTTTTCACTGACGTATAAGTTTATACATCAAGTATTTTAAACTAATTATTTAAATTCACTCGGAATAGATTTCGATGTAGCGTGCCTTATTTTAAATTAAGCATTGATTAATCGTATGTGGTATTGGTTTTGATAGCATTACGGTTCTGTATAGAATATTTGAATTTTTTTATTTATTTTAACTATTAACATGAATATTTTCGTGAATGTGATGGTGTGGATCAAATGATTTATTATAAACCAAATCCCAACTGCTCAGTATCATTATTTTCTCTGGAACCATGAAGGTTGATAAAACATATTCTCTTTTCTTTTCATATCGTAGATATTGCCTCCTGGAAAATGTGAACATGAACCATTATGTTATTGGTTGCAGTTAATCCTTCGGAATATAAATGGATAATTACTTTATTGCTATGTAAATATCGTTTATAAGAATAGAATATATAATTTGCTTATTAAAAAGTTTGTGTAGCTCATTGTAAGTGGGATAAATAAATTGGAATAATGAGTCCAAAGAAAATGGTCGAACACTGCTAGCATCTGATAGGCGGGCGGGAGAATAACACCAGAACTAAAGACCAGTCAGTGGATCGACCATTTAACAGCCAGGTCTGGATTTCGATAGGAAACTAATTTGCATAAGATTTACAAGGGTGACCACATGGGAAAACCACGCGCAGTTGGCATCCTTTTGTTGGTTAAAGTGACGTGCTAATAAGGTTTACAAAATTAAAGTTGTTTCATGAAGTATTCTTAGCATAAAAACTTCTACCCTCTATTCAGTTCATTTAAAAGGACTACTGTGCACCAGAACATAGTTTACATTATCATGTTGATCGAGACTGATTATTCCTGAGAGCAACACATGCTGCGCCGTGCACTCGAAAGACCACGAGAGGCAAGGGCATCGTCGCTGGAGCGAGTCGGCTTGATTTGCTTCTATGGCTGAAGATGTTTTTGTCTTGATTAATTGCATTACTAGCAACACTGAGTCAATATTTATGTTTACTATTTTTCTCAGTTGGTGAACCGACAGATCCTTCCAGTTCAAAAGTTTCCATCTCAGAGGGAAAAGTGCCAATTCTTCGTCGTATTCACCGGTACTGTGCCTTTAAAACATTACCTTAAAATGTTGTGTAGCTAATGATCAGTACTTGTCAAACGCCTCGCTTTGAGAACGCAGACCCGTGTGATTCTTGCTTTGAATTCATGTGTTAACATACATTTCTCTCTCAACAACTACGGGGAGATGAAGGTTAAAGAGCTGAGTAAAAAAATCAGAGGAAGCGTTAGGTGTGTGATTTCAATTATTTATTACTCCTTACTATTTTGCACATAAATGTTCTTAGCAGATAGCACTCTTAATTACTACTCAGAGATGAATGAATTATTTCTATTACTATTCTATTATAATATTTGCTTATTATTAATGATTTCTCGATGACAGTTATATATTTTTTAATAATTTCTAAGAATTCATTTGCTTAGAAATTATTCATTTCATTCAGGTACGTTTCATAATTCACTTTTTCATTAGACGAGTGAAAACATCGATATTTTTACCATTATTGAATTTTAGCAGATATATTTATTTGTGTGTGATAAAAAAGCATATTATAACATACTACTAACCTCACAAATTTAATGAAATTTTACTCTATCTAAATTTTATCCACACACACACATGTATATATATATATATATATATATATATATATATATATATATATATATATATATATATATATATATATATATGTATGTATATCTACCTATATATATACATGATACAAAACTGGTCTTAAAATTATGAAACTTTGCGGAGTTTTAAATTCACGTTTAAAAGAGAAATTGGTAAAAAATATTTAAAATGAATGACTGAGAAACATTGCAGAAAATGATATCAATATTATATTTCGTTAATTTGTTGGAAAAAGGGAATTTTTAATATATCATCGAACTATATTTTCAGCAAAACTTCTCCCGGTTTGATTTGCTATGGTCCGTTGCCATCCCAGAAAAAGTGATCAATCAAAGCAACTATGGGAAACTTTATTCTTTATGGTTGTAGTGAATGCACACTTGTAACGAAACAAAATGTAGACAAAACAACGCAAAAAGAAAATAACGTACATAAAAAGCGAAATGTGCCTCGTTGCAACAATTCCGTCGCAGATAAATGGAAAAAAAATTATAGGCTAGATGCTTCGTTTGAGGTGTGAGTAGTATAAGTTTACGGGTTCTGCGCCAATGAGGAGGAGGAAGTTGACGGTTTCTGCGCCATCAGGAGGAGATGTGTCAGTACGGGTTCTGCGCCATGAGGAGGGAGAGATAGTTACCGATAAGATAAGAATTTTTGTGGGGATGTAGAGATAGTGTAAGATATTTTTTCCAGGAAATAATTTAAGATAAAATGGAAATTTGAATATATAAAATCAAGAAAGGTTAAACTAAAACTGCCATTTAAAGTATTAAAGTACTGTGAAGGTGATAATTATAATCATCACTGAAATTTGATAACACGCTTTTATTCCTGTAGTTTCATGCTAACAAAAGATGTAAGTTTCAGAATTAATTTGTCAAATAATCAAGTCTTGTGTTGCAATGGAGAAAACGTATGTGGAACCGGGTCACGAAGCAAGTTTTGGTGGTGTAAATGCCTTATACCGTGCTGCTCAAGGGAAAGAACCAAGAAACACCATAAAAAATTATTGGAAGGCGTAGACGCATACACTCTACACAAGCCGGCCAGACGGAATTTTCCAACGAATAGAGTTATAGTATATGGGATTGATCATCAATGGCAAGCCGATTTGGTAGGTCTATTAAACCTGCGAAAATACAATCAAGGTTTTCGGTACATTTTAACATGTATAGACATTTTCTCTAAATATGCATGGGCTATTCCTCTGAAAACAAAACACGGGGAATTTATAGTGAAAGCTTTCCAAATTATATTTGCAGAACGTCTCCCAAAAATTATTCAAGTTGATAATGGCAGAGAATTTCTGAACAAGAAACTTCAAAACTTTTTAAAGCTGAAAAGTGTTAAATATTTCACAACGCATAATGTACAAAAAGCTTCTGTAGTTGACAGATTCAATCGCACATTGAAAACGAAAATGTGGAAATATTTTACTGCACATAATACCTATAGTTATATTAATGTATTAGATCAGTTGATAAGGAGTTATAACATCACTTATCATTCAAGCATAAAATTGGCTCCGATTGATGTAAATAAAAGCAATGAACGTGACGTGTGGTTTACATTATATGGAGATATGGAATCAGTGAAAATGGGATCGTGCAAATTCAAAATAGGTGATATTGTTCTTGTTTCTAAAACTAAACTAATGTTTGAAAAAGGTTATGAAAAAAATTGGTCAGAAGAATTATTTCAAGTAAGTGAATGTATGAGAAAGCAATATTCCATGTTTAAAATAAAGGATTTATTAGGGGAACCCATCAAAGGATCCTTTTACTCACAAGAATTACAGAAAGTGGAACTAAAAAATAATTATGTAGTAGAAAACATTTTGAAAAAGAGGAGAAGGAAAGGTAATGTAGAATATTTTGTTAAATTTCGTGGTTATCCTCAAAAGTTTAACCAATGGGTTACAGGGAAAAACTTATTCACATTGTAAAAAGCAAGTATTTACTATTAAATCGTCATTTAGCAAAATAAGTTTTTACGTGACACTACCTAGCGACAATTCTTTTAGTGATAATAAAATATCACATTTCATTACTCGCTTACCACAACCGATTGAATTGTTAGGAGAGTGGGAAGTTGGACTGGTATAGTTTATCTATCCACATACATGGTATTATCTGAACTATCAAAATAATTTAATTGGGTTCGATTTATTAGGCAACGGTAAAAAAGTTGGACGAAGAATACCCATATGAAACAGTTTCAAATATTATAAAGGCTATCACTATTTAAGATATGAAAGACAAAATTGTTTTTAGTTACAATCATGGAACAAAAAGAGTTAAAATAAAAGTAAAAAAAGACGTAAAGCTTGTTTTATATTCTGGATTAGCAGAAATGTTAGGATTCGAACCCATTGAAATTTCTGGTACAACAATAGAAAGTTCAAATGTAGCAGATCCTTCTGCGAATTATAAGGTATTATTTTTATACACTGATATTGTTGAGCCCCAAATTATAGGAGATACATTTGCTCCCTTACTAAAAATTATAAAAGTTACAGGAAAGGATGGTGACGTCATAAATGCACAATTTGATCAGCCGCACTACTTACCACTCAGTCGGAAAAATATATAGAAACTTTAGAAATAATTATAAGAACTCACAAGGGTCAACTTACACCATTCGAACGAGGACGCTCATACGTAAAGTTACACTTCCGACAAAAGTACCTTTCATGATGTATGTGCCATATGAATGTTGCAAGAAATCTTTTGAAGATCATTTTTTAAATCAAGCAGGTGGTGGGTTAAATTATTACCAAGGTGCGACTTTTCAAAAAGGGTATGGGTTAGAAGGAATTTTTCGTTCATTTTTCAGAGCAGCTGTTCCACTTTTGAAATCAGGCGCAAAAGCTGTAGGAAAACAATTATTTCATAGTGGTGTGGATATGATAAATGATTTATCTAAAGGACATGATTTAAAGAGTACAATGAAACGACGTTTAAAAGAAGTAGGTCGGCAATTGACTGATAAAGCTTCAACTAAAATGAACACGATGATTGGTTCAGGATGCAATAAAAGTAAGAAACGCGTCAGAAAAACAGTCAGAATAACCAATGCTAAAAGAGTGAAAACACAGGATATTTTCTCATAAGAATGACTGCTTTGATACATAAGGATTCTATTGCGTGTTCTAAATCTGAAGTGGACTTGTTCGTTATTCCTCCCACCCAAACAACTATCGAAAAAGGACAATTTGTCGAATATCATCCACTTTTCAATATACGGGAAGGAAATCCTCTTGAATTCTTAATTTCTGGCAGTAGTGAAGAATATTTAGATACATCTTCATCTTACTTATATGTGAAAGTCAAAATTGTTAAATCAGATGGATCTCCATTACCGGAAAAAGAACCTGTAACTCCAGTTAATTTATTTTTACATTCTCTTTTTTCTCAAGTAGATGTGAGTCTAAATGAAAGAGTTATCTCATCATCTAGCAATGCTTATCCTTACCGTGCTTATATTGAAACAGTTTTAAACTATGGGGAAGATGCTAAGAAAAGTTTACTTACATGTGAATGTTTTTACAAGGATACCAATTTAAACTCAGTAGACCCCACAAGTGATTTAGCAAGCGATGGACTCAAAAAACGATATAAGTTAACTGCAAAGAGTCATACTCTAGATATGATAGGTCAACTACATTGTGATATCTTCCAACAGAATCGTCTTTTACTTAATATGGTTGATCTTAAATTAAAAATGACTCGCAGCAAGCCGAAATTTTGTTTACTGTCACCTAAAAGAGATGCCGAATACAATATTCTACTAGAAGACGCATCACTTTTTATTCGAAAAGTAAAAATAAGTCCAGGAGTTTCGCTCGGTCATATGAAAGCGTTAGAGAGGACGAATGCAAAGTATCCAATTAATCGTATTTTATGTAAAACATACTCTGTATCCAAAGGTCCTTTATGCAAGATAATGTATTTCTAGGTGTTATGCCTAAGCGTGTCATTGTGGCATGTTTAGAAAATGCTGCTATGAATGGACAATACGACTTGAACCCATTTCTGTTCGATCATTATAATGCAAATTTTTTTAGTGTTTACATGGATGGACAGCCTGTACCTAGCAAACCTCTAGAATTAAATTTTGATACTAATAATTATATACGCGCTTACCATAAATTGTTTTATGGCTTTAATCAAGACAAAGGTATTTACATATCTAGACGCGAATTTCCAAACGGACACACATTATATTTATTCGATTTTAGTCCAGACTCCTAGTTATGGTTCGCACCTTAATTTATTACGGCAGGGAATTTAAGATTAGAAATTAAATTTTCTGAAGCTTTGACAAAAACAATTTCGGTCTCAGTATATGCTGAGTTTGAAAACATAATTGAAATAACAAAATCTCGTCATGTATTGTATGACTTTGCTAACTAAGAAAATATGAACAGTGCACAACTGCAGCGAATACTGTCTAAAGATAAATTTACAAGAGAATGTTTCCTGGGCGTTTTCCCAAGTGATCATCTTCCCAAGACTGTAACTACATATCCTACATGTTTTGTCGCCAATGTTGATACATCTAAAAAATCTGGAAGCCATTGGTTAGCTTTCTATCTATCTGCACCGGATGAAATTGAATTTTTTTATTCATATGGTGAATCACCTACTTTTTACCAAGGATACATTTCTAATTTTATTTCTAATTATGTTCACATAAATTATAATCCTGTCCCATTACAAAGCGATGTAACGGCAGTGTGTGGTCATTACTGTATATTTTATTTATATTCTCGATGTAGAAGGAAAAGTTTAAAAACTATTTTATCATCCTTTGTAAACAATCGCATTTGTAATGATAATCGTGTCTATAATTTTGTAGTAAAAAAGTTTTATGTTATGTCTGATTTTTATCAATAAATTTATTTAAACTTAATCTCTATGGGTTTTTGTTCATTTATCATGGAATTTCCAAAACTACAACACCCCTTCACAATGATTGCTTGTGGCCCCACAAGTAGTGGTAAATCCTACTTTGTCCGTGATTTAGTATCTTTCAGAAAAGAAGCATTTTCTATCGTTCCTGATAAAATTGTGTGGTTTTATGGAATTTATCAACCCTTGTATGAAGAAATATCGAATGCTATTTTCGTGGAAGGCTTACCTACAAATTTTAAACAGTATCTGGGTGATAACACTTTATTTATCATTGACGATTTGAAGAGGGAATGTGGAAATGATAGACGTCTTACTAATTTATTCACACGAGGAAGTCACCATTTAAATTTGAGTATCATTTTTATCACTCAAAACTTTTTTCACAAAGGAAGAGAGATTAGAGAAATTACTCTCAATGCTCATTTCCTGTTACTATTTCAAAATCGCCGTGATCTTACTCAAATAACACATTTGGGGAAACAGTTATTTCCTAAACATTTAAAATTTTTCCAAGAAGTATACGATGATACCACAAGGAAACCTTATTCATATTTATTAATGGATTTGCGTAATGATATTCCTGAAGAACTAAGGTTGCGGGCACAAATTTTGCCCAATCAAACGCAATACATATATCAAATAAAACATTGGTAAACATAAATTTTCTTCACTTAACAAAATGACACTGAGTAAAGAACAACTGAAACAGTTAGAAATCTTAAGAATCTGCTCTCCAAAAGTACGTAAAAATTTATTAACAAACTTTTCTGTGTCGTATGTAAAAGCAATTTGTGAATGTGCATTGAATGCATTAAAAGGCAATGTTCCTTTAACTGAGAAACAGAAACAGTGCTTGCGAAAACATAAAACAACTCTTCGGAAATTAACCTACAAGAAAACACTGCTCTTTAGAAACCGAAAGCTGGTTATTCAAAAAGGAGGTTTCTTAAATATATTATTACCAGCTGCACTATCTGCATTAAGTTTTATAAATGGAATTCGCTAAAAAGTATGCTCTTGTGCCGGAAGACACGTTGTCTAAACATATTGTACCGACAAAAAAACTCAATGATTTTGATAAAGAAACGTTAAAAATAGTAAAAAGCTCATTAGATGATTACGATAAAATTCAAAGATATCATGAACTATTGCAAAAGAAAATAAAAATGGAAAATTACAACTTACCTTGGTCGCCTGTTGTTAAAGAAGAAATAAACATTCCACCTGAAGCACCTGTGAAAAAAGAGAAAAATTCTCCCCCACGAGAAAACTCTGTAAATAATGAAGACACACCCAAGAATGTCAACGGAATAGTGAATGATAGTTACACTTCAATAATTTTAAACTCTTTACCCATTTCTATGAAGAACAAAGCAAAAACGCTACTTGAATTACTATCAGCGAACCCTTCAATTGTGAATTGGAATAAAAAAAGGAGAAATTATTTTTAAAGGAGAAAAGTATGAAAATTCTAACATAGCGGATATCTTTAATGTACTTTTTACAAATAAAAAGAAAACGAATATAATTGCGAAGAATGAATTTTTAACGACAGTGAATGAACTAAATATTCCTCATCACTACATAAAAAATAAATATTTACTTACAGATTCTATATCCATACCTCCTCGTAAGAAAAAAAAAATTCAATATGACAAATTGTAAAGCATGAAGTACCATGTACCATTAATATGTAAAAGAATGGATATCATATTAATAAAAATTATTTTCTAGTATTTACTCATATTATGTCTCTCATTTACTTAAATTATTTATTTGCGCACTAAATATTAACATATAAATTTTCATTTATCATTTTCAATTTCAGAAATATATTTAAACACAGACAAATTTTAAAAAAATTTCTGAAAAAACAATTTTGTTTTTGCAAACATTTAAAATAAAAAACTGGTATAAAGAATTAATAATACAAATAAACATTATACTATAAAATAAGGTTAAAAAATTTAATAAATACTTAAAATTTTACATTTCACCACATCAAATTCAACATAAACATAAATGCAATTTATGAAGAATAGATTAGACTGACAACATTGTTAACGGATAATTTATCAAAAACTTTTTTGTTTATACCTGAAATATTTTACACAATTTCTCAGAAATTAGTAGAAAAATTTCTTGACCTAACTATTCAAATTTAGCCTTATCAGTCATTAAAACACAATCGTGATTAAACTGAGAAAAACTGTCCACTATACAACCTCTTCAATTAAAAATTTCACAGATTTGAGGCGAAATGTGATGCTCTAAGCATTCCAGGAAAGATGTCATATATTTAGATTCTATCTCTGTGCAATTTGTTTCATCCCCGACTGTATCAAAATTCTTTTTATTCATTACTTCGTCCCGTAAGACTACAGCGAATAAAACTTTAACAGCTCATTATATTTATATCCAACAAAGTCTCGCAACAGTTTCACTTGACTTGCATTCAGTTGTATAGATGCATTTTTCAACTGAAAATTATTTGCTGAATTTTATTCCATTAATTGTAGTTGAAGACATCCAGAAGTAATAATGCCTATTAGAAAATTATTCACCACAAATGATGCATTTTTATACACTAAATTTGTTTCAAATATTTTTTGAGAAAATTCATACCAAGTAGTCAAAGTGAATGCTACACCTTCCTTCGTAAGATAAGTTTCATTATTTTTATTAGTGACATATTTTCTAATATGCACCAACACATTCCCGCGAAATAATTGAATTCGCACTTCCACATCATATCCTAAAGAAAATGTTGGTAAGGAAATTTCGTCAACTTTTTGCATATACCGCTCCATTCAGTCATTTGCAGGTATTCCATTATCGTTTTGGAAATGAACAATTTTACGTTTTTTAGATTGATGTGGAACAGTTTCAAGTATGCGTCGAAATGCTTAACTTATTCTTGGTTGTTTAATTTCTGGTTGTGGAGGTATGCCATGAGAATACAATTCATTTGTAGACCTTTTCATAATTAGCAAAGACTCATGCTTCAGTGGAAGGGCAACAGGAGAATACTTCTTTCGCTGAAAAATCATTTTTCTGCATGCACCCAAGCTAATAGTCGTGATTGGTGTATCAGGATCCAGGCAAGACTCATTATCTTTATGCTGTCCGATTCTTGAATTTCCATTTTCATATAAATTAATGAGCACATATTTATATTGACATCCTGTTTTAAATTCTACAGTCTTTTTTTATTTCTAATAGAAGAGGTGTCCATTCTTTAGCTGGAATCGCATTTCCGGAAAAGACATATTTTAATCCCACGTCACCATATGCTGTTAATTTTCTGGGAGGCTTGTATGTAGGACGGTAAATTTTAACAACTGCATCTTCATAATACAATTTTAAAAGCTCGTTCAGAAAAGAAGTAGCTTCCTGTTCGGTAAAGCAATCTTCATGATATATTCTACGTTTATATTATTTTCAGTTAAATATATCGACACTTTTTAATATAAAATTTAAGGAAACTTACTTAAAAATATACTTATAAAAACTATGCTAACCAAAGTTTAAGAGAGTATGAGTATTATCTACAAGTATGAGTCTTTATGTGAGCAATCCTCAGTCATGCTTGCAAGAGTGAATCAGTAAAGCAAACAATGTAGATATAAAAGCACACTCACATAGGGAGAAAAGCATACTGATAGCGAATCATGCGTTTCTTGGTGATAAAAATCAATTGAAATGGGAATAAGTATCTTAGGAATGTGATTGCAGATTATTCAGAGACGGGGAGGTTAGTTTGATAAGAGAACCCAGTTTTTGTATACCTTATCACCCACCCCTTCTAGTCTTATAAAGTTCGTTTTGAAATTCAACACACATTGTCGATGAATATATTTGCAGTTTGTTGATGTTTCGCTTAAAAACCTACATACTATATATTTTTCCATTCCTTGTTTTTTAAAATTCTTTTCTCATAATTTAAAACTAAAATGAATATTATGGAAGACGATCAGGCCATTACAGCTGTTTCAGATACAAGCACAATATACAATATACATGAAAAAAATTATACATTCATATAATTTTTATTGCTAAAACTTTTTTTAATTATTCCGTGTATTTCGCATATTTTTTTAAAAATCAATTGAAATCAAATTCAGTTTTTAATCTCGTTCTTTTTATGTGCATCCCAAGGCGTTGTAATCATTCAATCTTTTAATTTTTTTCATTTAAATTTTAAGTCATTTGTACATTTCAGTTAAAATAATAACATGTTAAAATAAGTGTAATTCTTAACCTTAAATTGTTTCAAACTTTATCATTTTGAAGAAACAATTTCACGGTGTTGAATGTGTATGATTTTCCAACTTAATATCTCTTAATGCCTTTCATGGAAAGGAATTCCAATAGTGGTGAGTCAATAGATATTGTAGATCAAGAGGACAATCAACCGAGTACAAGTGAAGGCCACGTGAGTGTTTGTGTTTTCTGCTTTTTAATACTGTCTAAAATTTATGAAAATTTACATTGATTAATTTTAAATATAAACGTAACTATAAATTTTAATTTTTGCATAATTTTAACTTTAGGTATGTAACACGTGTGGAATACCATCCCATGGAGTCTTTTGTAGGTCGGGGGTTCAAATCATCACAAACTGTAAAATAAATTTACAAATATTTTCTTTCGAAAGTTTACAATGAATAAAATATTTCTTTTATTTATTACTGTACTCAATAGATGACACCATGATTCTCGTATTAGTTTAAAATATGTTGTAAATTTATTTAAGTATAATTCTGTGTTGCTATTCTATTAATCTAATATATGGTTTTTATAAGAATAAAATCAGTCATTGAATTATCGCCGTTCATGAAAATATAAATGTTGCCATATCACAAAAGCTAACTCTATTTACAAAACAACACTATCTCTACATCCCCACAAAAATTCTTATCTTATCAGTAACTATCTCTCCCTCCTCATGGCGCAGAACCAGTACTGACACATCTCCTCCTGATGGAACAGAAACCGTCAACTTCCTCCTCCTCATTGGCGCAGAACCCGTAAACTTATACTACTGGTGTGCACTCAATTTTTACTCATAAGGTATGATTGCATCGAGATGACTTTGATAAATACTGATTCATATCTGTTGCACAGATATCAATATGTTAAAACAGGACCTTGTCCTTATTTTGATTTGCGCGCATCGATTGTACGAGTGCATACCAAACATGCTCAGTCGGATGTAAATCTGGAGATCATGTCGGGCATCTCAAATTTCTTTTATCTTCAAGCATATTCTTCAAGAGACTTTCAGCGTGAGGATTGTATCTGTGAGGATTGTGTTCGTTATACGGCAAGAGGACTGTATCGACCCATCTTCGATACATTTCCTACAATGTGCAGCCCATTGATTTATTAGGATTCTAACTTATATCACCAATTTGTGACAATTGAGATTGAATGCTTCTTGAGAAATTCTGTCATTAGTTTGAGCGCTTCTTTCCCTCCACACTGTAACTGTTGGGCATTACATTCTAAACAGAGCAAAACCATCAGTCAATAGCACTTTGCATCCAATCTCTGCTCGCTGTCAATCTTCCATACTAGCTTAGAGACGAATCACGGGACGATTATTTGGTTTAGACCTCTGTTGTTGTAAGAAATGTTCACAGTTCAGTCGTATGAGCAGTCTCGAGGCCCTCCTCTAATGAAGCAGCAGATGACAGCCATGTTCCAGACCGACATCCGGCAGTCCGCGTCTTTTTCGAATCAGCTTTGAATGCTACCCACAGCAGCATCGCTCGCACTTCCTCGTGTGCTCGTCTCGTCCACGGACTTCCGCTGACATGACTTTCTCGAACATGAGGTGAGGGCAGATTGGATGGCTAAAGCCATCACTTTCTCACCATCGGAAAGAAATGAGATCGAATCCCAACGTAGACGATTCTGTCTTTCATCATCACTAACATGGCCTTTAGATGAGAAATACCTCTCGCAATGGCGGGTCAATTAGTGGGTGTCTTCTGCTTCTGAATGGCGGATTCCCCACCCCACTCAGCATCTTCCACTTCTCTGGTGGAGCCCTTCTGGTCCAGGTGCAGAGGAGTATGCAAGCACCCACTTTTTGGAAATTTTATTTATCTTGAAACGAAACCAATTTAATAAAATTCTTTCAATGAAGCAATGATTATTTTTGTAGATAAAAACTAAACTCCGTGGCACGACAGCCCATGTAGGCCGACAGTGTTCATCTGTTATCCTGGCCGAGAGGACTTGGAGTACGAAGCATATCTCTCGATTAGGTGGTCAGCCTAACGCGGAACCCTAATCGGGAGAGAGTTCCATTAGATCCAATAGATTTAGTTTCCAAATATGCTTGGTATTCAGTTTATCGATTCACTGAAGGGATGAGTCGATCTTCCCCAGCCCAAGAACCTGAGCCTAGGGAGCGTGAAACGCTATCACTAAGACACCGCGCTTATGTTTGTAGCTAAATAGTCATATTTTGCAAGCAAAGACACACCTGTCTAAAGTGGACTCCAAACATCCATTCCCAGCCCACGAACTGTTAAATCTTAGGTGAAACGCTAACCAATCAGACCCGGCTACAATGCATCTGTGAAGAAAATTTATCTTTTCTTGGTTTTCGACATTATGAATGTTAAATTTCATGATTTTTTCTTTCTTTAAATTTGAGATTTGTTCTATCTGGCATTAGTTATCAAAGAAAGCATTCATTTATAAGAAAGTGCCCATTTAAGTTTTCGATATTTTTTTCCCAGGAGCTGCTTTCGATGTGAAAGAATTTCACGATATCGTCCTCCGTAACAACGGCCCACTGGGAAGACCAAATCAATCGATACATCGCAGCACAACCTGTTGAGTTATCTCAGTTGAGCTGCTGGTAGTGTGAAGGAAACCTCTAAACTTTACCCATTTAGTATTTTTTCAACAAGCTGCAACATTTCAAACATCTGGACACATTTTAACTATTAAAAATATTTATTATTCATTCATATTTTTACTGTATGTAAGTTATATTAAAATAGTTAAAAAAAATCTAAAATATAGAAGGATTTTTTTTTAAAGGAAGAGTTTAATTTTCTGAAATTTCTGTATGCACAGAAGAGCTTGCGGGATTAGGTGCTTCAAATAAATTCCGCACCAATTTCTATCCATGCATAAGGCTTGTGAAATATTTGATAAAATAAAAAAGAAACAATACATAAAATGAATACACAAAATAAAAAAGCCATTATACTGATGATTTTTAATTCGCACAGAAATTACAAATTTCCGACATAATTATTTTAGTGGTGTAAGCTGTAATATGATTTTCATTGCATCGGATATTACAATGAAAATGATTAAAAATTATGTGATTGAAATATTCATGAGTAGTAGTTTTTATATTTGGAGTAACACAACTGCCTACAAATAATTATTATAAAATGTCCTCCTACCCCATGAATTTTGAAGAATAAGTCATAATATACCATCATGTTCTTTAAACCCCTTAGATCCATCAAGTTGATTGACAAAATTTTTTTCAGTATTTTTATTTTTGTAAAATTTATTTATGTATTTTAAAATAACGTGGAAGAAAGGATTAATACAAAAGAGCAGTTCATAAATAATATTATACTGAAGTTATTATTATTTATGGTGATCACAATATATTTCAATATACATTTTACACTACTGGCCATTAAAATTGCTACACCAGGAAGAAATGTAGATAACAAAATGATATTTATTGGACAAATCTTTTATACTAGAAATAACAAGTGATTAAATTTTCAAAAAATTTGTCTGGATAGATCCTGAGAAATCAGTACCCAGAACAACCACCTCTGGCAGTAATAACAGCAGTTATACGCCTGTGCATGGAGTCAAACAGAGATTGGATTGTATGTACAGGTACAGATGCCCATGCAGCTTCAACACAATGCCACAGTTCACCAAAAGTAGTGACTGGCGTTTGGTGACGAGCCAGTCGCTCGGCAACCATTGACCAGACGTTTTCTATTGGTGAAGGATCAGGAGAACGTGCTGGCCAGGGCAACAGCCGAACACGTTCCGTATCAAGGAAGGTCCGTACAATACTGGCAACATGCGGTCGGGCATTATCCTGCTGAAACGTAGTGTTTCGCAGGGTTCGAATAAAGGGTAGAGCCACGGGTCGTAACACACCAGAAATGTAACGTGCACTGTTCAAAGCACCGTCAATGCGAACAAGAGGTGACCGAGACGTGTATCTAATGGCACCCCATACCATCACGCCAGGTAATGAACCAGTATGACAATGACGAATGCACGCTGCCAGTGTGCGTTCACCACGATGCCGCCAAACACGGATGCGACCATGATTATGCTGTACACAAAATCTGGATTCATCTGAAAAGATGACGTCTCGCCATTCGTGTGCCCAGGTTCGTCGTTGATCACACCATTGAAGGCGCTCTTGTCTATGACGCAGTGTCAAGGGAAGCCGTAGCCATGGTCTCCGAGCTGAGTCCATGCTGTTGCAAACGTCATCGAACTGTTCGTGCAGACACTTGTCTTCCAAACGACGCCGTTTCTTGACTCACGGCTCGTGACGTGGTTGCACAATCCATTACGACCATGCGGATAATATGCCTGTCTTCTCGTCTGCTAGTGATAGGTGGCCGTTGAGATCACGCATGGCGTTCCGTATTACCGTCCTGAACCCATCGATTCCATATTCTGCTAACAGTCATTGGATCTCGACCGACGCGAGCAGCAATACTGCGATAAGATAAACCGCAATCTCGGTACGCTACAATTCGACCTTTATCAAAGTCAGAAACGTGCTGGTACGCATTTCTCCTTCTTACACGAGGCATCACAACAACTTTTCACCAGGCAACAATGTTCAAGTGCAATTTGTGTATGAGGAACCGGCTGAACAATTTCCTCATTTAAACACAATGTAGGTGTCGCTACTGGCGCCTGCTTTGTCTGAATGCGCTGAAAAGCTAATCATTTGCATATCACATCACCTTCTTCCTTTCGTATAAATTTCACGTCTGTAGCATTTCGCCTTCTTGGTGTAGCAATCTTAATGGCTAGTAGTGTAAGTATTGCATATACTATAAACTATAAAAAAAGCTTAAAAATTTAGATTTTCTACAATTTCTGAGAAATTTAAACATGGGATTTGTATTTTTCTTGTTTTTAACTGACAAATTTAAGTCATATATGTTCGGATTTTATATGTAGTCTACATATACTTTGTAAGTGAATTAGAAAGCATTAAAAATTATTATTATTTTTCACTAATTATTGAGATGTTCCACTGTCAAACCTTTTATCTTAAATCATTCCATTATGATTACATCATTTAATATCTAGTTATAAGTATTCCATATCTTAATCACTTTAAAATGTTTCTTAAAAGACAACTGCTTAGAAAATCATCTGATAGGGAATTAAATTTCCTAAAATACAAAAATATTGAATACCAATATTTGAGATGTGGTAAATGATAAGTTTAACTATATAACGTTTGCGATTCATAATAAATTTAATTGTACCTTAAAGTTTTATGAGAAAATAAAAGTTTTATCTTAGGCACATTTAATACTTTTTAATTTTGTTGAACATTAATAATGTTGTGGTTTAGATTATCGTTGCAATCTTTCTAAAAAGAAATTAATCTACATCTTTATAAATGATTTGAATAATAAATCTAAGCTTGATTAATTTCAATTATTTAACAGCAGGCTTAGTCATGTATAATGGTGGTGATTTATATAAACCTTTAAGCTTACGTAAATCACTAATATCATATATGAAGAAATTATTTGATATATAAAAAATATAAAAATGTATAAAAATTTTTATATGAATACAAATTAATATAAATTTTGGTTATATTAAAAAAACTTTGAAGACATAGGAAAAAAAACAATCTAATAAAAATTAGATATTTAAAATAAAAAATTAGATGTGAGTATTCTTCCTTCTGTAGGGATAAGCTTAGATTTACTATACATAGGTATCGGTAGTGAATAGTTCATCTTGGCGAAGCATTTTGCGCCACACTTCTACCTGCAGAAATATCCCCACACAAACACTCGCATTTCAGGTGGGAATCAAATCCACGGACTGATGACCTGAAGATCATATTTCATCATTCCGCTTCCAGCTCGGCCAAACGCATGAGAAAGCGATTTGAAAGTGATGCATTTATAAATAGTTCTGTTACAGAATTTATTTTTCATATATTCCTAAGTAGATACCAAACAATCAAGATAAAATGACACTAAATCGAAATCTAACATTTTTTAATCAATATTTTGGGTGTTTTTCATGACAATTTCTTTGTACAGTTGTTTTTTATTAGGAGATCTGAAATTTGTAAACTTTAGAGATGAGAGCATTTTTGACACAGAACTCCTTGGAATGTTGCATGGGATCAAGAGAAAGAGTAACAACACTTGATGAATTCAAATGGAACAATTTTAATTGACATTGAACATTTTATGATACATTCCACTTCAAAAACACATTTCTCTAGATAAAAAGAACAAATACATTAAACACACCTTAACTGCACTGAACATGGTCAACAGTAAAAGTTTTCAACGTTAAAAATACTTTATGAAAATGAAGTTCACATATAATGTGGTGTATGATTTCTCTGTGGAAAGAGCGAAAAATTGAACTATAATGCATATTTTTCATTCGACATTCATGCATCATACAAAATAATTATAAAATATTAGATTTTAAGCATAAATTATTCCCTACAAATTTTATTTAATATCAGATTTGTATACTTTTGTTACATATGCATAATAATTCTTTTTCACAAATAATTGAATAATAGTATTAAAATAAAATTACAATGAATTAAGATGTTAGTCCTAAATTCATTCCTGTTAAAAATTATTTTTAGAAGTCTAGTTTCATTTTTTCCATTTTCTATAGATAAAGATGATTAAATAGGTTCAAATTTATTCTAAAGAATCAGTTAACGGCTTTCAAAGTTTATTAATCCAGTGAGTTGCATTAAAAAAGTTTATAAACTTGAAAAATTGGCACGAGCAAAAACGAATCACTATAATTTAATGTTTAAAAGTTAAATGTATGTAAAACAGTATGACTAGCAGAAAAATAATTACAACTTGTGTTCAATTTTAAGAGAAAATTATTTTTAAATATACTTCTGTTTTCATTTATAATATGATTATTCAAAAAGACCAAGCAGCCATGCTTACAGAGTTTTCAACAACAAAACTCCATAAAAAAGTTTCAACAAAACTTATCAAAAGCAAATTTTATATGACCCATGTAAATTGTATCATATTGATACCAAAAGTAGCGTAATGTGCCAAAAGATTCAGGGTATTTAACAAATTCATTATTTAAATAACCTGACATTGGTTCAATGAGCACATTTCGAGTTAAATACTGAAACTAATCCTACTTTCCATATTAGTCACAAAAATAGTTACTAATTATTCTAATGGAATTTTACTTACAAAAGCTTTTCAAAGTCAGAAGCTCATCCAAGCTGAAAAAAATGTTTCTTTGCACATAAAATAAATTTTAAAAAATTCACTTAAATGCAGAAAGCTGCCTTAAAAGAAAATTATATATTAAATGTTGTCTAATAATTAGAATTGGTAATAAAAACTAGTCACTGTTTCAACTGTCAAGTTAAAAATTTTTTTTGTGCTTATGCCATGAAGTAAATAATAATAAAATAATTATGGTGTAATTAAGTAAGATGGGATGGTGTCTAAATAATCAAGGATTCAATACTTCTTATGAATAGTTGAAAAATTATTTACTGAAAACAAATGTTTTAAGTTTCAATCAAACATATTTTTGATGCATTATGCAATACCAATCTTTTTATTAGAGACGTATGTATGAAGCAGATAAATCAAATTAAAATGTTGCCAGACACCCATTAAAAAGTTTGGTTTACAATGCAAAACATTTAAATGAGAGAAATAATTTCCTAAACTGTGCTAATTCAAAGCACTTTTATTTTTTGTCCCAAGACTAGTAGTAAAATATATATGTTTATAAATCCTACTCTAAATTCATTTTTTTTATAATTCAGTTCAAAAAATGTACAATCAATCAATCAATCAACAGTAAAAAATCACAGGGATCGTTAGTGCATCAAACTTGTACAAAAATAATCAACAATTTGCTTTTTTTAATTCGAAAGAATAGAAAATTTTCACATACATGTATATAAAATTTCCTGTCATTTGAAAAAAATCTGTGCACCAATACATCTTTTGAAGGAAGCAGTAATTCGGCACTTGATATGACGTCACACGAACGAAAACAATTATATCATGAAACTGTATATATATATATATTTAAGTTTTTATACATATATATGCAACACATACATAACATGCTATATACAACAATTCTGTACACAGAAAATTTCGGAGAAAACGATCAAAGTGCGATATATGACGAAGCCCTCGTATTGAATGAACGAATACACAATGGCTCTGATAGCATATTATTATTATGAATGCATGAAACTGATTAAAAAAATTGAAGATAATTCAAATTATTTAATCAAATTACATGAAACATAGGACTTAAAATTTTGCAATGAGCCCTAAGAATTTTTTTTTATAAATCCTCGAAAATATTTCTTACAATAAAGTACAGGCATACCATGCAAAATTTAATTTTCATCAGCAATCAAGATGATATTTAAAAATTTATTTAAAGTCTTAAAACTGTAGTTTACTAATTTTACTATACGACAACACCATAAACTAAGGGTACTTAAAATTTCTAAAGAGTGATTTAAAAAAAATGCAAAGAAGTATATTTTTAAAATAATACAAAGTGCATGCATAGAAGTTTTTTTCCCCCAAAGTGTTATACAAAATTCCTCTTGGAAGTCCAGATTTATTTTTTGAAATTCTATTGAAGATTCAATTTATCCTTTTTCTTTTTATGTTAATATACAACTAAATAATATTTAACAAGCACAAAAATGATTAAATATTTCTTAAACTTAACATATTTGTATCATATTAGGCATCGTAAAAAATATTTGAAACACTTCTTGTATCATAGTAATTTCTATATTCATATTTTCATACTTGATAAAATATCACGTAAAGATTTTTTCTCACTGTATTACATATAATAATTTAGGTAAAATATAATAAAAAATAAATTGATCAACTTCAAAAAGAATAAAATAATTTACAAATAAGCAAAAATTCATTACATGGATTCACTAAAAAAATCAATATATCATTTTCATTTCTAAAAATCTAATTTACTAAATAATTAAACATTTATTTAAAAGTCAATATTGCATATTGGTTTTTGCAAAATAATTATATTTTACAAATTAAGGGATTGTAACAGAAAATACTAACAATTTACATTAAATAATTCTCAAATTAATCAGATTTTTGCTATGCAGAAGTCCATTTTTAATGTAATTTTCTTATGTTCAAAATTTTTTTTTAGCACATGAAGTTATAAATGTAATTATATAGTGCTGGTATACAAACTGAAAATTTCTAATTAACATATTTGTAATAATTATTTTTAAATATATCATATTCAAACAGATATTGATTTCAATTAATGCTAAATTAAATCATTATTAAAATAAACCAAGTAATAATGCTGTAAAAATGCAGGAATATTATAATTTTTTGAAAAGGCTGGTTCTTCTGGTTTAAGAAATCAAATCCCATATGAATGTCTCAAAACAACATTTCATTTGTTAGGAAAAACATTAATACTTTCTTGTTACTTGTCATTCAAATAATGCATTCTTAAAAAAAAAAAAAAAAAAAAAAAAAAAAAAAAAAACGATGTTTTTTTCCATAAAATGCAATCCTTTCAAGTTAAAAGGACCAGCCTTCCGTTTTAAGTTAACAATACCATTTAAAAAAAAATAGCTCTGAAAAAGATGAGCAGCGCTAAACTCAGAGAGAGAGAGAGAGAGAGATGATAATGAATTCAGCTGCGAAGCATGCCAGAAAGGTCACTTTCTTTTTATGAATTCATGAAAGATGTTTTGTTTTATGCCGTGACAGTCCCTGGGCTTTGCACCAGATTTTTCTGTTCTACAGAGAAACACCTACTGAGGAACTTGTAGTGGCATGGCTTGCACGAGGCATGCAGTTGTGTTCATCTTGTGAGTTTTTTATTCGACCCCTCAGACACCAGTCTCTGTAACGTGGGAGGGGATGTTAAGGCGCAAGCCTTCAAACTCTGAGCAGCTATCATCTCCGACACTTAGCTTGCTACCCAGGTTATCACCGCTGAAGTCATTGTCACCATAGCCGTCTGGATCATAGTTGGGCAGTGCGAGTGGTACCTGAGAATCCGTGTGTTTAGGACTA
Organism: Latrodectus elegans; assembly: GCA_030067965.1. Lineage (NCBI taxonomy): Eukaryota > Metazoa > Arthropoda > Arachnida > Araneae > Theridiidae > Latrodectus > Latrodectus elegans. The sequence continues at coordinate 9,969,649 of CM057813.1, read as the reverse complement.
TGTGTTTCCATGCGGTGCATCTGCAGTTTTGGTCCCCATTCCTGAGTGGGTTCAAGTAAAATTCTAATGCGCTAAAATAAAAAGAGCTCGTAAATATAAACAAGAAAATTACTAAATTACTTATTTTTATGCTAATATAAATTTGCATAAGTTAGATGAAATCATACTCAAAAATGGCATATCTGAGTTTAATTTTGATGCCCCATAGTAGACAGCCTAAAGGCATTTTAATATTTGCCTCTTTAATATCCTTCTGATAGGACTCCTAAAAAGTCGCAGTCATATATTGCATGGGACAAATGTGAAAAAACTCCAGAGCACCTACTTTACTGATGTCCACACAAAAGGCAGACGTGCAACATCCATCTACAATCGACTGAACCCAGGTCCTAATACTAGAAAGAGGCCTATAATTCTAGGACGTGGTGAGCCCAATATCAGTTTAAAAGCGTCCGCAACAGGGTAGCAATAAACATGCATTTTAGAGCTGATGCCGCTTCTACACGTTCATCTTGTTGTGATGGGATCCAATAACATTTCTTCCCTTTTCCAAGAAATGTTCAAACAAGTGCAACCCCAAAACGAAAGCTTTTAAAAAATTAAGAGAATCATACTAAACAAAAGTCTTATGGTATGAGATAGTATGAGTGCATACATTTCACAAATGGCTTTCAAAATTGGTTTTCCCACAAGCAACAGAAAATTGAAAATGTGATGCATAAAAAATAAAAATTTGTTTTAAAAGTAAATAGTTTTGAAAAATATAATGAAAAAAAAATCTTAATTTATAACTGAAGTTGTAACATGTAACAATAAAAGAGAAGAAAAAGACAATCCTATCGTATAAATAAAAAAACGTTAACATTAATTAAACGTTAAATAAAAAAACGTTAATAAAAATGATTTTACACTCCAACAAATTCTCTAATTATCTGAAATCCTTTTTCAAGAATAACTTGTTGTTTTTCAAATTATTATATAAACTAGAATTTGGTAAAAATCAAACTAAGGATTTTTTATCTATGTGCGTGAAAGAATAATCAATTTCAATTTGAGACATGAGACCAAGAAGACCAAAAATTAAGAACCAAAAAGACAAGACCAAAAATTTCTAAAAACCCAAAAACAAATATGGATCCTTTAAAATATCGGGAAACACAAAAGCACCTGTTAAAATGTCCAGGGGTGGCCTAATTAGAATGTACAAATGGTTATCAAAATAATAAAGAAAAATACCTTACATTTATACAGTCTTTCATTAGTATAGAGTTAAGGGTAGGACCGCTTTTGGCATTTAGTTCAACATGTATTTGTCTAAAAATCATATCATACAAGTGCCAAAAAGTGTTCAAAGGAATATTGAAACATTCTTTAGGTGAATATTACAGAAGTTCATGGATAGTTGCCACTACAATATATCGATTTCGCAATGAACATTCTAAAATGAGCCATAACAGTATAAATATATTGAGGTCAGATGATTATATGGACCAAGGTAAATGCTTAGCTTTATCCTGTTCAAAGTTTAACTGGACAAGTCCAGCGGCATGGATAAGCACACTAATATCTTGAAAATCCAATTTCTGCAGGAAACAAATTTTACTTATACAATCAACATGGTTGGCTAAAATTTTCAATACTTCTCCATAGTAATTCCTTCAGGGTTATGATTGGTAGAGCAAGAAATCATGACATAGCTGCCCACATCATGACATGTCCACCTCCACGCTGAAAAGTTGGAAGGATAATCAGGATGTCATGCAAGTGTTCCCCACAAACTCTTCATGTTGTAGGAAAAAGTCGAGTATGATTCATCAGACAATCTTCCACTTACTAATCAACTAAGTTTTATGAGTGATACCTTTGTAGAGAAAGTTTGGTATTAATATTTAAAAAGTGGCTTGAAAAATTGCTGCTTTGGCAAAAGCATTCTGCTTGTGAGAGTACTTTCTAACTTTTACCAATGATACCAGAGTTATTTGCTTTTTAAGACATTACAATCCAATTCGATATAGGTTGGTCTATCACTGGGCCTCTCTTTCTGCACACTGTTTTGCAGATCTCATCTTGAAATATTGGGTAATGACTTTAAAAGAGCAGAAAAATGCTGGGATTCTTTTGTAAGGTCTAACATTATAGGATTTTGAAAAAAATTCACAACTTCAGAATATTAAGAAAGCTATCTGGTAACTGTTTTATTTTTATGGTTACAAAATACATTCATATTTTTATTCACATATGTTTTCATTATTTCGATAACAGGAAGTAGTTGATAAATTTCAAAATATAAGCTTTTCATAGTAAATTTTGTATTCAGCAATAAAAGGTAAAAAAGTTCATTAGTGAAGAATAGCAAACACTAAATATCGAATAGAAGAAATATTTTCACACCTAAAAACCAAACTTTAACTAAGAATAACAAATTTATCTGACTACATGAATGTATAAGTCTAGTTTTACAAAAATACTTAAGAATTTTCTTTATATTTAATGTTTAATTTATATTCATTTTCCACAATGTTTCCTAAACAGTATTCAGATTTAAAAATATAAAAATTAAATATAGTTTTTGATGAATTATATAACATTTTTCAAAATCAAACATATTAAATTTTTAAAAATATCTAGATTTTAACTTTCTGTATAAGACATGTTTTAAAATACTAAAATTTACTATTTTAACTTAGTTGCAAAAATATATTTTTTTCTAAAATAAAATACTCTTGATGCCCTAAATAAGTTCATGCATATTAATATGTTAAAAATTACTCTCAACTTAAGAACTTCGTAAAAAGTAAATTTTATTCTGAAAGAAAATTACTCTACAAAAAATGTTTGACATGCTTTTTATATATTTTACAAAAGCTACCTGCAATATAGGACCTTTTGCTCGACAAATTTTCAGTATAACGACAAAGGGAATAGCGCTGACGGACAAGAGAGAAAACATCCAGCCGACTCCAGTGGCCCAGTTAGGATACACATAATCGCCATACATGGTAGGCTTCAGGTCCAAGCATGAAAATATTAGGATGCACTGTAGGAAAGAATAACATTTCATGAAATCTCTTTCTTCAGGAATGCAATTTCCAATTGAAAAATTGTTTGGACTTACCCCAATGAGGATGGGTACGACGAACTTCCACATGATTCTCCAGTAGTGGTAGGGAAATGGGTAAATGCCCATCATCACTTTGATGTCATTCAGGAATCTTTCAGCTCCTGCGAGGAGATTATAAAGTGAACTTCCTATATATATATATATATATATATATATATATATATATATATATATATATATATATATATATATATATATATATAATCATTAGAGATAAATTTATTGATACAAGGATCTTTGAGTAATTACAAGGCCATATTTTATAATGAAAAAGGTCAAGCATACAAAACTCACTTATTTATAATTAAGGGGTGTTTATGGAAATAAAAAAGGTCTCTAATGCAGGCTCTTTTTTTAAGTGAATAAATATTCTTCTGATATATAATATTTATTTTAGAAAATTTTTTATAAATATGAATATATAGACGATTGAAAGTCATAAAATAAAAGCTGGTTGAATGACTCATATTGTAGTAACTTTAGTAATCAAGCTCCTAGATCCAATAGAAGATTTTTTTGTAACTAAACAATGCTTTCATTATCAATAAAAGCCCCTTTCTTTACCATATGAAAGACTTATACTCATAGATTCTCATTGCATAATGTCTTCATACATAACAGAAGTTTTCTGTTCTGGTAGTCAAATGATTCTTGCGCAAATAATTAAGAAGTCTAACGAGAAAAAAGCTTTCTAGTCATGAAATGTCACCTCCTCATACAAGTCTTTCTGATAAATAAAAAAACCATCACCTGCAATACAGGCTTTATTAATCAAAATGATCTTGCACATAGCTTTCTGGGAATTAAACATGACTTCTATGTGCAATAAAAGCTGTTTGTCAAACAAAAAATCTTCCATATTCATTAGAGCCTTTCTTTATATAATAAAGACGATCTTCACAATAATAGAAGCTTTCTGTCCTTTACATAATTATTTTTGGAAATCAAATACCTACTATATTTAATAGAAACTTTCTTTTTAAATTAACATGATATATAACAAGATTTTTATTAACATTAACATGAGTCCCCCCCCCCACAAATAGCTCTGTACTCAGTAATACAATGACTTCCTTATGAACTACAGATATTCTTTTTTAGGTAGTTAGAGCAAAAATTGAATTTGTATATTTATAATCTCCCTTAGTGTTCAAATGTATGTATTATCTCCTTAAGATATACAAAAATATATTTACGATCTCCAAAAAGTACTAGAAATATTACTTTATTTTCAAAGTAAATGTGCATCTTAGGTACTTATAATTAATAAACAGTTCGTCTTTAATTAAACTTAATTACAATACTTAATTAGTATCTATTTTAAAGCTAAATATAGTATTTAAGCCAAGAGCTAACAAAAATACTTCCTTGCCAAATTTAAGATGCAAATCATTTACAATTAATACAAATGCCCTTATAAATGAACATTTTAGATGTTTTCCAACAATGAAAGGATGCAGAAACAGTTCAATAGGTTATGATTCAATTAGTGTTAATATTTAATAAAATAAGATTCAAAATTTTAAATAAAAATAATTTTAACCATTTTTTATGTGATCTCTGTGTGTGTGTGTGGTTCAGATTAACTCTACTTTTAATCTCGGGATACTTCAACATTTTAAAAACAAACAAGCTTTATAATCAAATACTTATGCAAGTTTATTTACATTTCAGCTATGCACATTTCATGAAAAGAACTAGAAGATTAGTTTCTCATAAAATTTCAATTCCAGCAAGAAAGTAAAATGCTAAACTTTTTTTCTCACCATAGACCCATCCTATAACAATGACTTCAACAAATCCGATGATGAGTGCAGAGAAACTGGCACAGTAATTATCCATCAGTTGCAACACATACATTCCGCCCTATAAAAGAATTTGAAAAAAAATTATTTCAAATGTACCTTTGCATTTAAACTGCTCATACAACATGCAGTTTTGACAAAAATATCCTTTTATAATATAATAAATTACTTTGATACCCACATATTTTTGCTGTAATATAGATTTTGTTGTATATAATATATGTAGTTTGATAACCATAGCAGATTTGAAATACATTAAGCCTGTAAGGTACAACAGTGATGGAAAATCTAATTTTATGCTATTCATTTTTAGCTCTATAACTAAATTAGCTTGGTTTAACACTCTTCAGTAACTCATTCACTCATAAAAGATTTGACCAACTCTTGCAATTTGGTTTCTGAACCACCATATGTATCTACACTTGTTACAGGAATAGAACTATGAACAGTTGCTGAGCACAACAACCATCCCTCCATCTCATGCATGTCAGCTTGATCATAAAAAATGTTTAATTCAAAGCCACAGTTGGCAGTTTAGTAGATTTTACAACTTTAGATGACAATTTGGTTTGAATATTATGTTTGAATTTATTTCATTAATGCAATTCATTACAGATCAAATTCAACCTCATTGAATATTGCATTTTTAATTCGCATATGACTTTTATTTACTACTTATTTGTAGCAGCAGAATCTAGTAGCACCATTATTATTAACAAAATAGTTTTTATCCAATAAAGTTCAAGATATGCAGTATTCATTGATAGCTGCTGGGATACTAAAAATCAGTCGCATCCTATTCCAAGGGAAATATATTTGGGAATGGTGGGTTAATTTGAAGGGTACCCATTTTCTGGGTAGGATGTATGGTATACTCACAGATTACTTCATTATGAGATATCAATTCTGGCATTATAAAAAATTTGAAGTTTCTTTTAATCTATTAGTACTTAAATTAAGTCGTTAAAAATAAATATGGATTGCATTTTACTCAAATATTATTACAACTTAAAAGTATAGTACTTTCTTATTAAAGCTTTCTATTTCATCACATTACGTAGATTTTTCTGAATTGTGGTATAAAAAGTGCCTTAACCTTTTGATTTACAAATAATAATTCAGTGCATAAAATATGAAGCTGTTTAGAAATCAGATTTTTTGGCAAGATTCAAATGTTAGGGCAATCTACACTTTTTAAGAATCAGAAAACACAATAGCTCCTTCAAGTAAAACACTATACGAAATTACAATATTCTGTAATCCTGCACAAATCAAAAATTCAATAAGCATTTAAAATATAGAACACTATTTGTAATTTTAATAGTTACTCACTTTTAAAAATTCAGGTTGTTAAATCAATGGTTATTTTTTGCACATAAAGTTAATTAGATCAGGACTTACAATTTTTTAAAGTGGATTCCTAGCCATTACAATCATCTATACCTAAGGTGAGGTTTGAACTCAAATTACTGAACCAAAAAGTCAAAGGGATTATCATTCAGCTGACAGGTCAACTTAATAGTCTTTCAACAATTTTCATTTAGTGTAAATAGTTAGTAGTTTGAATCTAAATAATCAGATTTAACTATTGACCTTGTTAATTACATAATGTTAGAATGCTGTTCATTTCTGATGATAACAATGAAAATGATGTGAAGTATATAAATAAATTAAAAATTCTACACACTGTTTTATGTTATTTCCTGTACATTTACAATTGAATTATTATAATACATTTATATGTATAATACATTAAAACTATCAATTCTTAGAGCTAAAAAAGTATTGTTTTTACCATTTTTAATGAAAAACTAAATACAGTGTGCAAAGAACACCTTTAAAAAGTATTGAAGCATACAACTTTTTCTTTTACACAAAAAGCTTTTAAAAATTCTGAATTTCTGTATGAAAATTTAATATTATTCAAATAATCTTTTTGATATTTAAATTGTAATGTTCAAAAAATCAAATGAAGTCATTTTACACTTTATTTTAATTAAATTATTAAGTGACAAAATAGTTTAAACTAGTTTAGTTCATTCCTCTACTGTTTTTTTCAGCAAACAGAATATCATTAACTAAAATTTAATGAATTCTGAACTGCCTCACACAAGCCCCAGTGAAATGACATGTTCGGTTAATGTTACACACATTGGGCACACGAGGACAAATAAGATCAGGATTAGTTTCTATCAAATTAGTTCCAAACCATAATTTGATATGTGATATGAATCGATGAATTCTTGAATCAAAGAACAATGCACTAACCATTTAGCAGCCAGCTTAGCTGACTGAATGTCAGAGTACAAGTTGTTTAAAATGTAATAATTAAAAAAATATTTGAACAATAGTTAATCAAATGCATTGGAAAAATGCTAACTCCTCACCTTTGTACAAATAACTAGTCCACACAAGTACATAAACAAACAGACTCCAGACAGTACATATGCTTTGGATCTTCGCAGGCGTTCTGGCCATGTATCCACAATGGTAGTCGTTACAGTCTCAATCAATGTAAACTGTGAAGAGAAATATTCATGATGCCTCCTTTTTGCATTTAAATCTCATTCTATACACAAACTGAGCTTACCTGTGTACCTAACCCAAGGGTGAGCAACATGAAGAAGAAGAGGAATGCCCATAACGGAGACACAGGAAGTCGAGAGACTGCTTCTGGATATGCTATAAAAGCCAAACCAGCACCTGAAATTCAAAAAATTTCTATTTTATTTCCACAAGAAATACCTAAGTAATACAAAACGATTCTCACTGAAGAAATATTGTGTACGAGTCTGCCATTTATTGCACAAAAAGCTCTATATTATGAAATGGTCAACTCAGTCATTTTTTACAAGAAATATCTTTAGACAGGAAAATGGCTTTTGAGGTAGATAGTGAACGACTAAACATCCAGCTTTGAGATGAAAATTGAACCCCAAAGCTACAAAATTGAAGACCAGATAACAAATCATTTGACTACTAGATCCGAGATATTATGAAATAAATATCCCAAAAGTACACATCATATTTAAAAATATAATTTAGCAAATTAAGAAATATACATTACATATTTATACTTAAAATTTGTTAAACATAGTATGAAACAAATGTACTAAAATTGCTTACATTAAATGAAATAATACTTAATATTAAATACAGATAAAGAAAGCAATAAAATCACATTAATTGTGCATTAAAAGGAGCTCACTATAATTTAATTGAATAAATTTTCGAAATTTATATTTTTGTGAATAACTATTTATATAAAGGATGAAATTTACTATTTATATAAAGTGATTCTCAGTCACATATGGTTCACTATTGCACTAAATTAGCAACATATAAGAGTTAAAGAACACTAGAAACTATAAAATATAATTTTCCTAATGCCATTTGGATGAATTATACGCAACAAAGTTGATATATTAACTAAGAAAGAAACTTTGATAAAGTAATACATTAATCGCAAATTAATAATTTATTGTTATGAAAGGAAAGTTAACTTGACTCTTTATAAAATAATTAAACAAACATGATTCAATGTGCTATGCATAATGGGGGATGCTGGTGTAAGAGTTACTTCCAGTTTTCAAGATTGTGGTAACTTTATTTAGGTATGACTGCTTTCAAGACGACCTCTACAGAATTGGAGCAATAGTCCCCAAAACTGTATTTTGTAACATCCCATGACTTCTGAATATTCAAAAATCTTGATTGCACTTTTCAATATTGTTTTGTCTGTTCACCACACAATGGTAGTTTTTAAAACACAAGGACTAATTGGATCTTGAATTACAGTTTGATGTAGATATACAAATAGAAGAACTACAAATATCTATGTTCAAGGAAAGACTTGAACTGCTAAGCCACATAGCATTCTGCTCTGTGGTTAATTTAGCTGCCAGTTTGGACACTTTCTCAGCATGAGAATGTTATTGTTAGAATTATTGGAGAGAGCCCATGATTCCATGGCTAAAATGCTAATGTTTTGTATTTGTAAAATAAGAAAAAAAAATTTTTTTTTTTTCATTTCTGGGTTGATTGCCTCTTTCTAACCACTCAGCTGATTATTAATTTTGCATTGAAAGAATAGTAAATTTTATTATTCGTAACTGATTTTTGAGTAAACAATTAGAAATTGAACCTTGAGCAGCAACTTCTTTGACTGGGACACCCATTTCATGTGCCATAAAACCAACAATGCTGAAGATCACGAATCCAGCAAAGAAACTGGTGGCGCTGTTGCCAAAAGTGATGAATAAAGAATCCCTGTAAAAGAGAATAAATTACTTATTGGACTAATGCAGGTATATTTTAATTTGTTGAAGAATAGAATCTAAGGGATCATTTATAAGATTTCATCAATAGACAATTTACTGGTTAAATTAATCTTATATATATATAAAGATACAATAATATTAAACTTGATCAACAAAATAGTAAAACCTAAAACATTTGTGCTCAGTATAAGCTGAAAATATATAATTTAATGCTAGATATAAGCAATTGATACACAGTATATACAATTATTTTTAGCTTTAATAAAGATTTAAATTAATTTCCATTAATTAACAATCATAATATCTAGTCATATTTTCGATAATATTTTGTACAGATCTAATTCAATTTGAAACGTAATCTCACCTGAAGCAGTTATTATGAAAACGGTTATAACTAGCAAGAGTAATGAGACCACCCCAGCAAGGCGATAAGGAGAAGAAAATTTGCATCGCAGCATCACCCCAAACCTGGAAGTTCAAGAAGAAATTAAACTCTACAAGAATGATTTCAATAGAATTAAAATAAATTACTTTGAGTATACTCATTGTAAAAAACATGAAAAATGATTTTTTTAATGAAAATATACAAACCTTGGCATCCAAGAGCCTTTCCCATTCCGGTGTCAGGTAGAACATGATGCCATCATAGGAACCTTCCAGTGTGGTTCCACGAATCAGAAGAATAATTAGCACCAAATAAGGGAACAGTGCAGTGAAATAAACCACCTGAAAATGAATGCATTGTTAGGGATAGTCTGATGCATCATTCAATGAAGTATTTCTTTTTTTTTTCTCCTAAAATTGCTACTGATTAATTTCATTATTGGTAAGCAGTCATTTTTAAACAAGACGACTTATTAAACTGAGAGCTACAGTTTAAAATAGATAATGAGCCATTACAATCACTGAATTTAGAAAAGGGATTTGAGCCCACAAACCATTGATATAAATGTTAGAGCGCTAATCATTCAGTTGTCAGTTCAACTTTGCTTATGAGTGTTCAATAGAATGTAATCTCTTTAAACTGCAGATCCTAAAAACTCAACTTTGAAGAGGGAATCAAACAAATGAATTGTTGAAACAAAGGCAAAAGCACTTACCACATAGCTGCGAACTTGGCCAGGTAATTACAGAAGTTGAATAAACAAGAGCATGAACATCAAATATTATACAAATGATAAACATCGTATAGATTGAGTTTAAGTGTGAGAAGCATTTAATATTCTGCAGGAATCCTGATAATTCTCATGATAAACTGTATACAAATATAAAAAGAAAATTCTTCAAAATGGATAAGATAGCTTTGTAACTCAGTTATTTTTTGCTCATGAGGACTAATTGTCCGAGACTTGCAGAGCATTCTGAATCACTATGCCCAAGGTAAGCAATTGAAATGCAGGCAGGAGCACTAAAGGTAGATTGGAAGATACATGCTTACCTTTCCCATGCTCTTGACTCCTTTGAGCAAGCAGATCAAGACTACCGACCAACATGCCAGCAGACAGAGGGCAAGCTGCCAGCGCACTTCGCCCAAGTCATGCAGACCATCAGTAATGCCGAGCACAAAATTGCTGAAACGAGAGGAGAGAAAGAACGTTATCATGACATTACATACACAAAAATAACATAAATACTCCACAATCATTCCATTGGGAAATGGTTTGGGGTACATGACATTACATACACAAAAATAACACAAATACTTCTCAATCATTCCATTGGTTTGAGGTACACAATCTAGAATAGATGAAAATACAGATCAATACAATTCTAAAAATGGAACAAATATTTTCAGTGAGTTTCATCAATATTTAATGAGTCATTAGAATATGTGCCTAAAGAATTTAATGTACAAGACTTTGAATGTGGATAATTTACAAATGGATCAAATTTTGACTTTTCTAAAGTTTATAGAGAAATTAAGCATGCTTATTGTAGAAAATTTATCTGAAATACTTTTCAATGAAAAATTATTTTATTCAAGTATACAGATGCATTTAACCACTTAGTGTATAATTTTCACTAACAAACATTTTTCAAATGTTTTTGTTCCACTATACATTTTCATCATAGTAAAAAGTACTAAGATTATGATTTATGAAAAGCTTTAAATCAAGTTTAGTTTTATCCTTTTACCTGTAAATACCTCACCTTTGTCTTTTATGAAATAATATTTATAACTGAAATATTAGATTATGAAGCAATTATTTCAAGTAAAATGTACTTCCAGAAATGCATTTTCATTAAGTTTTTACAAGATTACCTTATATAAATTTTTTTAATAGCTGTTTTGAAGAGAACTCTAGTTATAAATAGAGTTTCAAAAACATTATGCTGATCTATATTTCTGTTGAATACATGTTATATTAAAGGAAGAGGTTGAAATCAAGCTTATGAAATTATAATTGCAAGATAGTTTGTACTGTTTAAAACATAATTTGCAGTTTTCACTGGTGGCATGATAAAAAAGAAGGGGAAAAATGCACATATTACATGATCTAGAGTAAAAAAGAAAAATCATAGCTAAATTTAATTCATTAAACAGCTTAGATGTAGTAAAATTAATGACTCGTTTGGCCATAATTTTTCTTTTTAAAAGCCTTTCAAGATTTAGTTTTAAAATATAAAACTTATTTGTTTTACAGATTTTCTGGCAAGATGCTCATTAAATTATTTAAATAAATTAATTTTCTAATATGATAAAGTATATTTCAGTACAACTACTATTTAGTTATTGTACATAAATTTACTGAATTGCATTAAGTTATGAGTAAATGTATTAAGTTGTGTAATTTCACATAATTAAGATCTTCAGTTTATTTCATAATGTAACAGAAAAGGATTAAAAATATATGAGACATTTCAATGAAAAAATTAAGCTAGGCTCCCCATATATACTTACGAACAAATGAGGGGTTGGGCCTTAAAAATAGCAGAGGAAACATTCTTACTGAAAATATTCATCGCTGGCCATCTTTGTGTTGTGCTTTTTGAACTCATCCCATTGGTCAGGAGTCAAGTCTACCTGCATCACACACGTACCATTAGATAATACAGTTCCATTATGAGCAGTGCAATTCTTTGAGTCAAACTTTCTACAAGCTGCAGTGAGATAAAGTTAATGAATATATAGCAAGTTCAGAGCATTAAGCCTTAGACGAAAGTATTTTCTTTCTACATTACAACCTACATTCCACATTTAACTAATAATTTTATAATACAAGATGACAGAAATAAACAATATATATATATATATATATATATTGTTATATATATTATATTATATATATATATATATATATATATATATATATATTATATTATATATATATAGCTTGCACTTATGTTATCATATATAAAACTATTTCTAAACGTTCAACTATTTTGGAATCTTTAAACATATTGCTTGTAGAAATGCTTTCATAATGAATACACTCAAACTGTTTTTGCATGAAAATTTCACAATTAGAAAATTCGTGAAATTATTCGAAAATGAAATGGTGTGATTGGCAACATTTAGTATTTTTAGATTTTCCAAATTTCATCCCATATTTTAAGTATTGAGCCTGTAGGGAACTCCTATTAACTATCTAAAAAATGGCAACACCTACTTGCCGATTCGAACTGTTTTTCCCGAGACGGCAGTTCGACTCTCGCTCGCAGCTCTAACATTCTAAAATTTATCCTTTCTTATCGATACTGGTGCAGACATTTCCGTACTACCGAATTCTCATTCTATGCGAGATAAATCTCCTGATGACTTAGTTCTTTTTGCTGCCAATGGAACAAAAATACCTACATTTGGTACTAAATTACTGACCTTAAATTTAAACTTAGACGGCATTTACGTGGTCTTTTGTGATCGCAAATGACAACCAACCTATTATTTGAAGTGATTTTTTAGACCATTTTAATCTCCTTGTAGATGTAAAAATTAAATGTCTTATTGATGCTACGACAAAATTGTCTTCTAGTGGAACGATTCCAAATTATTGCCCTTTAAATACTAACATAAGTATATTATTTGGTAATTCGCAATTTGACAAAATTCTTTCTCAATATCCTGACCTCACAAACCCATCTAAAGTAACAAACAGTAAAGCTTCCGGTACCATTTTTCATCATCTATTAACAAAAGGTCCTCCCGTTTTCTCAAATCCTCGCCGCCTTTCTCCAGATATTCTTCAAGCTGCGCAGCAAGAATTCGAGTACCTAATGTCACGGCATTATTCGACCCTCTAAAAGCCCGTGGGCTAGTCCCCTCCACGTGGTAAAAGAGTGGGCCCATTGTGGTGACTATCGCCGTCTTAATTCGGTCACTATCCCGTGTCGCATATCCAAGATTGCACTCAAATGTTCCATGGGAAATCCATCTTTTCTATTCTGGACTTAGCTCGCGCATACCATCAGATTCCACTTAACCCTGATGACATCCCAAAAACTGCGATCACCACCCCTTTTGGATTTTTCGAATTTGTCAAATCCTTTTTGGTCTTCGAAATGCAGGTCAGACATTTCAGAGATACATCCATCAAGTATTATTAGGTCTCAAATTTTGTGTACGATATTTTGATGACATCTTAAGTAAGCAGATACCGAAGAACATATGCAACACCTCCGTGAAGTTCTTGAACGATTAAAACTACATGGATTAAAGTTAAATCCTTCAAAATGCTTGCTAGGCAAACAATCGGTTCCTTTCTTAGGTTATCTTATAACACCCGAAAGTGTTAAAGCTCTCCCTGAAAAAGTCAAAGCGATTACAGATTTTCCCAAACCAAAAACTATCGTAGAACTCGTTTTAGACTTGTTCGTTTTAACTCTCGTATCGTTAGAACTCGTCGTTAGATGTTTTTTGGAAATGTTAAATTCTTATCCTCGATTTATCCCTAACGCAGCAACAACACAAGCCCCATTCCATGAATTGCTAAAAGATTCCAAGAAAAATGATAAACGTCCAGTGATTTGGTCTGATACAATCTCTAGTTGTTTTGAGAAATGTAAAACCGATCTTGCTACCTCTGCAACTCTAGCCTTTCATGCCCCCGGACAAGAGCTTCTTTAGTGGTTGACGCCTCAAACTTTGGCATCGGAGCTGTTATGCTGCAGAAATTGAAACTGGCCAACGAACACTAGCATTTTTCTCTCGTAAATTAAGTACCGCTGAAAAAAGTACAGTACTTATGACAGGGAATTATTAGCAATATATTCTGCTGTAAAATATTTCGGACATAATCTTGAAGGACAAAAATTTACCATTTTTACTGACCACAAACCTTTAACTGATGCCTTTACAAAAAATTCCGAATCCATTTCTCCCAGACAAATCAGGCAACTCGACTTCATTTCTCAGATCAGCACAGATATCAAACATATTTCCGGTGCCGATAATGTGGTGTCTGACACCTCTTATCGCGAATCAACATAAAAAATTCTCAGTCCGCTATTGATTTCTCAGTAATTGCTCAAACTCAAAATAATGATTACGAATTGAAGCGACTGATGTCAGATTCCCAGTCTTCCTTAAAGCTGCAACCCTTGAAACTTACACCAACAACCAAAGTAATCTGTGATACTAGTGGTGACAAAATTTGCCCCTATATCCCTATAAACTTTCGTCGTAAAATCTTTGACATTCTACATGGATTATCACAGCCTGGAACTCGAGTGACCAAAAAATTGATACTTGGCCTTTAGGTATGGTCCTCCATTAGCAAAGATGTGACTAAATGGACACGTACATGTTTTCACTGTCAAAAATCTAAGATTTCAAGGCATACGCACAGCCCACTCCAGCAGTTCGTTCCACTATCTGATCGCTTTGACCACATCCATATAGATCTGGTTGGACGACACCCACCTTCAAAAGGTTTCTCATACATCCTCACGTTTATTGATCGTTTCACAAGATGGCCTGAAGCAATTCCAATCAAAGATACTTCTGCAGAAACTGTGGCTCGTGCTCTTCTAGACCAATGGATTGCCCGTTTCGGACTCCCATCGGCCATCACCACTGATCAAGGACCCCAATTCCGATCACAATTGTTCTCGTCCTTAGTTTCCTTTCTGGAAATAAAAAAAACTAAAACATCTCCGTACCATCCTGAAAGCAATGATCTGGTTGAACGTTTCCACTGTTCTCTGAAACAAGCACTGAAGTGTTAGAATCATAAATGGACTGAAGCCCTACCTTTCATTCTTCTGGGACTACGGTCAACATACCAGACTGATCTCCAGTGCACCAGTTCTGAGTTAGTATATGGCACTACCCTACGGCTTCCTGCAGAATATTTTCCATCTTCTAAACTTCCAAAATATTGAGACAACTGAGTTTCTACAACAGCTTCGGGGCTTTATGCATTCCCTCGTCCCCACATCAACATCTGCCCATGTACAACCTACAGTGTTCGTCCATCATACTACAGCACTTGAGACATGCTCTCATGTATTTGTATGGCACGATGGTGTAAAGAAGGCTTTACAACAGCTGTACAACAGCCCATTCAAAGTGTTGAAACGAACTCCCAAGCACTTTACTTTGCTCATGAGAGACCAGCAGAAAGTCATTGGATTGGACCGGCTCAAGACGACTTTTCTCCTTTCCGGTGATACAACACCAACGGCTACTTCATCTTTACCAGCATCCACAGATGATACCCTCACAAAAGCCTCATCTATGACGTCATTAGACAACGTTCCTGCTCCAGTAACAACACGTTCAGGTTGGCATGTCAGATTGAACCAACGGTATCTCTAACTTCGAGTACCTCCGGTACTTGGGGGGGGGGAGTACTGTAAAGAACTCCTATTTACTATCTAAAAAATGGCAACACCTACTTGCCGATTCGAACTGTTTTTTTCCCGAGACGGCAGTGGGACTCTCGCTCGCAGCTGGAACGCATATCGCGTGTCTAACATTCCAAAATTTATGTGTAATTATGTTGTCTAATCAGTAATTCTATTCTTCGGTAACTATAAGCCTGCACGTTACACATGAACAGTTACCATAATACAAATTAGATTTTTATATCCAGTGCTTTCAATTTCCTAATTTAGTATTGCTTTTTAAATAATTTAGCTTTCATGTCAAATACTTGCATTATTTTTGTTAAGCTTGCTTTTGTGATTTACGTTAACAAAGCATCGTTACCTGAATATAGTAGCTTCTTGATTCATTTTAATAAGTAATTCCAGTTATTTCGCAAAATGTTACTTATTATTTGCGATTTTATTTATTTTCTCTCTGACACCCATAGCACAAAAACACTGTAATCTAATTTTTAACTAAAATGTATTTATAAAAATCCAGAGCATTTGAAGACAGCTCACCTTCAGTGTTCCACCAGTTATCACAAGAGCTCCAGGGCAGGTGACTAGTGAAAGAGGACAAGAGGTAGAAGAGCGCCCAGGCCAGGATCATATTGTAGTAGATGCCGACGAGGCCTGACATTAGAAACATAGCGTACCCTAGACCTAAGCAAAGAAATACAACGATGTAGCAGCAATCTGCTTAAAAAATATTCTAAACGCAGTGGTGAGGGTACGGCAACTTTTTCAAATACTCGCCGTAACAAATTTTAAACCACATTATCAGCATAATAAATACATCGTATGAATAAAAATATAATGAATTAAACAGAAAAAATTAATTATCATGAAATAGATCTGTTTGGATCCACCTCGAAGCAAAGTGCAACTAACTGAGATGAAAGAGCGACATCGACTAAAAACCGAGAAGATTCTAGAAAATCTTATCGATTTTTTAACTTCTAACAATTAACAACTTCTAAAACAAGGTTAGGCATATTTTAAAAATAAAATATATTTGTTTCGTATATAAATGAAAGAAATGGATTGAATTCAAAATGCGCTTTGGATACATTTTTTCTTTTGTACCGCACGTGCTTTGTTTTTCAACATTCTTTTTCCTTCCCTGTAGCTTATAGTTTAAAACTTGGTATGTAACTGGAACGTTTTCACTTCCACCTGACTAAATACGAATTCGAAATATCCAGAGCAAAATTTTTCAGCTTAAGACAGATGGCGAAATAACGTTAGCCAGTTGCAGCTGTGACATCGTACCGAGGAACCGAATTCGATTTTCTACGTAACTGGACAAAGTTGATTATAGTCAAAAATATGTCAGGCGAATCGTCACACCATCTGTTGATTATTTTATGAAACAAAAACGGCATTTCTTTCAAAACTTTATATTAAGCTTTTCTGATAGAGAATGTTTTTTGTCAGATTACCTGCGGTAGCGTTTAATCCATACAACGAAATTCGAAACTTTTTTAACCTATAATGCGCGGATTATATACAGGAAAATACGGTAAAAATAAAAAAATCCAAGAAGTTTTTTTTATTTTTACATCCATAAAAAGTAATGAAAATGTAAATTTATTTCAAATTTTCTATTCATAAATTTTTTCATTGATTTGTTCGAGAAATGAGGCGTTTCTATTTTTGGTAATATAAAATTGTATTTTTATTGTAAGCAGTGATTCTTAACGTTTATAAAATTCATAGTTTTTTTTTTTTTTTTTTTTTTTTGCATTTTAATTTTCACGATTATAAATTTTTCATAGCTATTTATTTATACATTATTACTTAGTCCTAATCTTAATTATTTACTTTGCTGTTCAATAAAACCTTCATTCTTAAAGAATTAAGAATGAAGTTTTCCCTTTCAATGGCTGTAAAGAAAACTACTTGAACTAAGTTGGAAAAGATTTATGTGAAGTCATAGAATTTATTTTTGCATAAAAAAGGTCAAAACGTCACTAAGACAATGTAAGTATTAAGTGAAAGTTACAAGACATTTAATTTTATTCAATTTCCCAGAATTAAATGTTTTTGTGAAAATATGCGAAATGTCCAAAGCTTTTGATTAGATATTGCATTTTTAACTATATATATTGCATTTTTAACTTTATATGATCAATGCATTTTTAACTCAACCACTTTTTGAGGCCATTTTGATCATCAGACCTTAATCCGAGCAACTTTTTGCTAAAGTGACTTCAAAGCCATTCTCGCTAACAGAAAGAAAACATTACAACCAAAACAGAAAAGACAGTAATATGATTCCTTCCATTTGTTTGTAGCTCAGCAGTTACTTTTGAAACGTCAGCATACAACGTCTAATCCTAGCAGGGCAGCTTAAAATAGATTCCGAACCATTACAAAAATTCTACGTTTTAAAATCAGTTTTTGGCTATGAATTTGATCGGCCGTTTCACTGTCACAATTGGAATCTTTTAACATGTTGTACACATAAAAATCATAATTATTCATTTTCGATGAGATTCGAATTCACAAACTATCGAACTGAATGACAAAGCACGAATCCTTCATGCCAGCTAAACGTAACACGATTTAAATTATTTTCACAAAATGATGCATGAAACTTTTAACAATTTTTGTAATCTTTGAAATATAAGGCTTGATGTTTTATTTCCCTCAGCAGTATTGGCCACAGCACCATTTCCTCGCTATCGCGAATTTAAGATTTTTGTTTATGAAAATAAAAATGCTTTATCTTAATACATTTGATAATATTCTCCCAGCAGTACTTTATATTATTTTTTTTAGTGATCAGTTATGATGGTGCACAAATACAACTATTTTATTGCAAACCTTGAAATAGGGGGCATATCTTCCATATGGTGACGGGGCCCTCACTGGCATATTGACCGAACGAAAGCTCCATCAAGAAGAGGGGGAGCCCGACGAAAGCCATCATTATCACATAAGGAATCAAAAATGCACCTGAAACAGATAATAAAACAAATTATCTCATGCACTTTAAATTCCTAATTAAATTTAAAATAGATTTTTTAAAAAAGGGAAGAGCTCCCCACCTCCTCCGTTCCTGTAGCAGAGATAGGGAAATCGCCAGATGTTGCCCAAGCCGACGGCGTAGCTGAGGCAGGAAAGCAGGAACTCCACTCCACTCGACCAATTGCCCCTCTCCCTATTCTCGTCCACATCGGTGAAAGAGTGGCCGAAGCTCCCCTCCGGCAGATCGATGTTTGGGGGTGGCATTGCCACAGAACGATTATCCTGTAAAGAAAAATAGTCATTAGAAAATTCTATACTATCTAAATCTTGGTTTTAAACATAAAAGTAAATTTTAAGTTTAAATAAAAGACTTGAATTTGCTGTGTAGCCATGGTAGCCTAGTGGTTTGGTCATCAGGCTTTCGTCCGGAAGGGCGGGGTTCGATTCCCAATGCCGCCAAAGACCCATCGAGTACATGCGATATACGTGCTCGTTAAATCTGTGGAATGGAAGGTCCTATCTCTGAGACGTTAACATGGGTTTTGTAGAAAGTTTCCTCCCCTTTCAGATCAATTTCAAAATGGAGGTAGGGGATTCTGTGGCGGTGCGATCTTTCAGAGAATTTGAAGGTCGTACTTTCACCTTCGTAGTGCTCTGATTAAGGTGCATCCTACTGGCTTCAAATTCACATAGGCAACAATTTTATGTTGGATGCTGTATCATTCTTTAGAATTCTTTTTATGGAGAACTTAAGAGTTCCTAATCTTATTTCATCTTTTTTGCAGCAGACAATGGATTATTCGAATAATGCAATTTTAAGTGACTTTCGAATCCGAAGTTCAATGTTTTGCTGCACCAGCCTGCTTCCCTGTAAGATGAAAGTCTTCATGATTTTGAAGCAGGATGGTTGGTTGGTTGGGTGGGTTTTCTGGCACAAGGTCCAAAAAGGACAAGCTGCGCGAAGTCTAAGATTATAGTTGTTTAATTTAATTTTATTTTTTATTTTTTTTCAAATACCCAAGCACCATTTAAATTTTTTAAAAACAAAAATCAGTTTAAAAATAATTTTAAAATATTTTCATGAAATATAAAAAGAGAAAATAATTAAAATATGTATATTTTAAAATTCATATGATACACATTTAAATAAAACCCAAGAAACCCACAGACCTCAAAAATGTAAATAAGTTTCTATGGGGTGAATCTCCCAGTAAATCCAATAAAGTTAAAATATCAGTTTTAAAATAGTGTAAACGTAAATGGTTAAAATCTTGACATGAGATTAAAATATGATATACTGTGTAAGGTTCATCACACGTAACGATTCAACTCGCTTAGAAATAAATGCCTATGTGTGAAACGTGTGTGATCGATACGAAGGCGAGTCAAACGGACATCAGCACTTCGTAAGGGTAAAATTGATAATGGAGTGATAGATGGAAATAATGCACGGAGTTTGTTATTGACCTGCAGGTTCCATGATTCCTCCCATAAAGAATATGCTAGTTTTTGGACACCCTTTCTCACATCAGATAAGGGAACATATGGCAAAAGCGGCTCGGATGCAGCTTTTGCCGCTGCATCAGCTTTTTCATTGCCATCGAGACCCACATGACCAAGGATCCCAGAACAATATATCATAACCCTCGCCAGCAAGGGAATCCAATTCTTTGAAAATCCTAGATACAACTGGGTGACATTGATAATTACCACTTCTCAAAGCTTCTAAAACACTTAAGCTGTTAGTGTACACACAATGTTTGAAGGAGTTACTTCCATTCACGTGCTGAAGAGCATAATAGATAGCAGTTGCTTCAGCAGGGAAAATGGAACAGGAACTAGGGAGGCTGTAGCTAAGAATATTATTTTCTGAAACTATAGCACAACCTACATGTCCTGGATTTTTAGAGCCATCAGTGAATATTGGTGTGTACATAGTATACTGACAGCGATGTGATAAGTAAAGCTGTTGAAAAACAGTAATACTTGTATCTGATTTTCTAAATTTATTAAAGGGATTAATTATATTGATATGTGGATCGTACCAAGGTGGTTTTGATAAAAAGTCTGTTTTAACAAAATGGACGTCATGTAAGTCAGACAGATAAAGGTAATATTTACTTCTTGTGAGAAACGGTGGGATGCTATAACTACGAGCATCACATAATCTTTTAAGTGTAGGGGTAGGAACCATAGAACGTGAAGGATGAGCATGAGACATGATTTTACGATAGTAATTGAGAGACAGCTGCATCCGTCGCAGGTCTAAAGGTAAATTTTGGCATATTGCATAAAGACTTTGGACGGGCGATGTGCGGAATGCGCCTGAACATATTCTCAGAGCAGAATGATGTACCGTGTCCAATCTGCGCATAACAGAAGATCTAGCTGATCCGTAAACAACACAACCGTAGTCAAGGCGAGATAAAATGAGTGATTGGTAAACACGCAAGAGTGACAACCGATCAGCACCCCAAGATGTATTTGAAAGCACCTTGAGGATATTAAGCGATCGCTGGCACTTCTTCCGCAGATGTAATACATGCGGAAGAAACGTTAATTTACAATCAAATATCACTCCAAGGAATTTTACCTGATTGACTATTGGTATAGGCATGTTATTAATTAGAATTACGGGATCATTGTGGAGGCTAGTCTTTCTGCAGAAATGGACACAACTGCTTTTACTTGGAGATAGTGCATGGCCATTCTCACCACACCATACAGCTAGTTTATTAACAAATGTTTGTAGTTGTCTCTCAATTACACGCATGTTTTACCCTTCACAGGATATTTGCAAGTCGTCGACATATAGAGTTCCATGCACAGAAGATGAAATTTGATGAAGTATGCCACTTATATGAAGGTTAAAAAGAGTGACGCTTAAAATACTTCGCTGAGGAACACACCTTGAAGTTGATTAAAAGTATTGGAAAAAGTAGAATCAATACGAACTTTAAATCCACGGGAGCATAAAAAATTTTGAATAAATATCGGCAAATTACCCCGAAAACCGAAATCATACATCCTACGGAGAATTCCTTCGCCACGTACGGTCATATGCCTTCTCTATATCAAAGAAAATGGAAAGCAAATGATTTCTCCGCACAAAGGCGTTTCGTATCTGAGTTTCCAAGTAAGTAATATTGTCAAGAGTGGATCTTCCTTTACGGAATCCACTCTGATTAATGTGAATACATTTATTTTTCTCTAGAACATATACAAAATGGACGCTGACCATACGTTCGAGAGTCTTACACAAGCAACTCGTCAGAGCTATTGGTCGATAATTCAGAGAATCTGAAGGATCTTTGCCAGTTTTCAGAACCGGAATCACTATTGCTTCTCTCCAAGGAGATGGAAATATATTTTCAGTCCATATCCTATTGTAGTTCCCCTTCTCGTGGAACTTTGGTTCGTATGTAAATTCTTATGAATAAACAGTCCGCTTGTTAGGACGACACAGTTTATTGAACATAATATTGAATATATTTATAACGAATGGATATACAGAAAAATTACAACCGACCTCACGCGTCAGTTGGAGGAACGCTTCTCTCCCTGTCTTATTTTATTTTTTTCCTTTCAGGTGAGTGAGCGACACGCCCTCTGGCGAAGATGTCTGAACACTACACCCCCCATGCAAGATTGAAGTATCTCCATGATACTTAATCTGACAATAAAAGTATATTGACGTATAAATACATAAGTTAATCTAGTAAAAAATGGAAAAGTGACTAAACGACAAATATGTAATACATAATAAACATAACATTAATTGATAAATGGAGAGAGTCATCATTAAAATGAATATTACTAACTATCAATTGCTAATTTAAATTATTTTGAACAACAGTATTTTAACTAAGCAAATATGTAACAGAATTAAATAAGTATCTAAAATAATAGCATTAAACTATGCAAATTGTAAAATATCTCTAAAAATTCTAGATAATACTCATAGAACATTTTACCAACAGAAAATTAAAAAAACACAATATTTATAATAATAATAATAATAATAGCATGCAAATAAACTTTTCATTAATTAAAACATTTGAAGAAAAATATATAAAATAAACAAATGATTGCAAATTTCACATTATGATTATAATTTTTTTTTTCACAATAAACGTGATAATGCGTCAGCATGGGGCATTTTAGCCCCAGGGCAATATTTCATTGTGTTGTTAAATTTTTGCAATGCAAAAACCCATCTTTGAAGCCTAGAAGATTGTGGAGCACGTCTCGTTAAGTAGGGTAAAGGATTATGATCCGTAAAAAATTCTATTTCCGTTCCAAACACATAGGGATTCGAACTTCTTTAGACTCCACACAATTGCGAAAGCTTCCCTTTCGATTGTCGACCATTTTTGTTGAGCATGGGTCAATTTTTGACTAACATATGCAACAGGTTGCATATTATCATTACATCTTTGTAATAGAAAAGCCGACGCACCAATTTGAGACGCATCAACGTAGGGCCTTCCTGGTATCGGTGAATAAAGTTCAGGAGCCTGGACCAACGCCCTTTTCAATAGAAGAACGTTTCATCATGAGTGTCAGTCCATGGAAGATGATCAGGTACTCTCTTTTTATTAAGTTCCGTAAGTTTGGAATAGTTAGGAAAGTACTCTCTGTAATAGTTGCAAAGGCCTAGCACACTGCGAAGTTCTTTCTTTGTTGTTGGTCTCGGTAAATTTTCAATTGCTCAGGTCTTCTCAGGATCAGGTTGATGAGTACCAGAACCAAGCAGATGTCCCAAATATTTTATTTTGGGCTTCGCAAAGGAACACTTTCCAAGGTTAACGGTGAAGTTTAACTCTGAAAGTCTTGCCTAAACTGTATTTAAATGAAGTAAATGTTCTTTCCAATCGCTGGAAAATATCGCTATGTCGTCAATATAAGCTCTTGAGAAATCTCTATATTGATACAAAGCTTTTTCATTTCACGTTGAAATGTGAATGAAGCATTCTTTAAACCAAAACTCATGACTTTAAAACGATATTGATTTCGACGAGTCTTGAATGATGTTAAACGCTTACTACCTTCTTCCATTTGAATGGCCCAATATACCATTAGAAGATCTAAAGTGGTTATTATGTTGGCTCTTCCAATAGACTGGATCAATTCAGTAGCTTCTTCCATTGGAAAATCATCCGAAACTGTAACTGAGTTCAGGAATTGGAAATCCACACATAAACGAATTCCATCCTTTTTATTAACGCAACCGACCTCACGCGTTAATTCACTCACTCATAAATTACAACCGACCTCACGCGTCAGTTGGAGGAACGCTTCTCTCCCTCTCTTATTTTATTTTTTTCCTTTCAGGTGAGTGAGCGACACGCCCTCTGGCGAAGATGTCTGAACACTACACCTATTAAATAATAAAAGTAGATTCAACAAGGAATCTGGACTTAAATGTTGAAGCATTTTATAGTTGATTGTATCTGGTCCTGGGCTAGTATTTTTGGTCTGCTGTAAAGCTTTCTTCAATTCAAACATCTTTAAATTGCAGTTATAAGGTAAAGCTTTCCTATGGTGAAAGCGAATTGGTGTTCGCTCAGTACGACTCTTAGACCTTAAAAACGAAAGACTGTAAGAGTCGGAGCTTGACACATTAGCAAACGTTTCACCAAGGGCATTAGCGATGTCCTGAGGGGAAGTGTATGAAGCAGCCTTGGATTTTAAAATGGGAATAGAAAATTCATGATAAATTCTATTAGCCGCTTTTACTTTTCTCCATAACTGTTTACTAGATGTTGAAGATGTTATTGAAGAGAATTAGCTAGACCAAGAATCCTTCTGACTACGTCGACGGGCTCTCCGAGCTTTTGCTCTCTTAAAGGCAATTAGATTCTCCGTGGTGGGGTACCTCCGAAATATACCCCATAACCTCCGTTGTTTCTTATAGGTGATTTGACACTCAATATTCCACTATGGTTTGCGATGCCGATGAAATTTAGAGGAACTTTTGGGAATTGATGCATCCACTACTGTAATAATTGTTTTAGCGACTTTATGTACTGCGTCATCAATATTCTCCATCATAACCATTGAATCCGTAAAAACTGCCAATTGAGTACATAATGCCCAATCTGCTCGACAGTACACGTAACTAGGTGCAGGTTGTTGCACACTACTACCTCCAGTCTGAAAGATGACAAGAGGAAAATGATCACTGTTATGCAGATCATTTCCTACAGCTAAATTTAACAATGGTAGTAGTATAGGAGAACAAATGGCAAGATCGAGTGAATGAAAAACTCTTGTGGGTTCATGGAAGTACGTTTTCACGTCGGTTAATACCGATACTATAATAATAATAAGAACTGTTTCCGTCTACTTAATAGTAGACAGAAACAGTTATTAGAAATAAGCTGCTCTATCTGTCGACCGCGAGAATTGGTATCATTACTTCCCCACAAAGAATTATGCGCATTAAAGTCACCGAGCAACAAAACTGGTGTTGGCAGCTGTTCAAGTAAGGCATCAAGTTCCTCTTGGCGGATGACATCATGTGGTGGGAGATACAAGCTGTAAACTGTTAGTAAGCATGCTGTGTGAATTCGTACAACTACAGCCAGTAAATTGGTATTCAAAGGATAGGCAGTGCTGGGAAAATTATTCGATGTAAATATGCAAACACCTCCAGACACTGCACCATTGTCACCACAGTCTTTTCTAAAGCATTTATAGCCACGCATGGAGATATTGTTTGTTGATCTCAGGAAAGTTTCCTGGAGGGCAATACATGTGCGGTTATTAGCTGAGATTATAGATTTGATGTCATCAAAATGTGCGCGCAAACCATGGCAGTTCCATGAAACAAAAGAGGTTATGTTTTAGATTGAAAAGCTCTCACCCTGGAGCTAGACGGCATGTCATCTGACAATTCCTCGAGCGAGATATCCTCGTCCGAGGGATGCAAGGAAACAACGTCAGCTTCCAGGGACAAGGCTTTACGGGTGGATATAGAAGTCCTAGTGGATACAATGTCCTCCCTTGCAGACCTTAGTTTGAAGGCCTTTAAAGCTTTCAATCTAGCCATAGGAGCTTTTCTTCAGGGAGTAGTTGAGGAAGTTGATTTTGGCCTTTTTTCAGATGTAGGGGGTAATTTAGTAATCGGAAGTGAGAGGGCATCCGTTTGTGTACTAACCGCTCTAGTGACTTTGGCAGAAACAGTAGCATAGCTGACTCCTACTTGAGGTGTGCGAGCTGTAACAGCCCTTCTCGCCTCAGGATACGAACAGTTAATCTTAACTTTGGTGGTAGTGATCTCTTTTTCCATTATCCAGATAGGACAACTTCTAGCGTAGGAGGGGTGGTCACCCTTACAACTGACACACCTCTCCTTTGCAGTACAACAAGAGCTGTCGTGGCCAACTGCTGCATGACGAGCGCAAGTCAGTTTGCCCCTGAGAGTCGCTTTAGAGTGACCAAATCTCTGGCACTGGGTTGGTTGTTTGGTTGGTTGGTTGGTTTTAATGGCGCAAGGTCCAAGTAAGGACAAGCTGCGCCAGACAAAAGTCGTCTTTATCTACTTTCACAGTTCAAACCATTAAAATTTTAATATTTTATTAAAGGATCAAAATAAAATATAAATATGTATATCATCTAAAATGTATAAAATTTAAAATTGGATAAATTTTAATATAAAAGTTTCTAAAATTAGATAAAATTCATAAAACCAATTGCTTTTAAAAACGCAAAGAGATTGCGATGTGGTGATTCACCTAGTAAATATTGAGAAGTTAAAATATTACTATTAAAAAAAGTGAAACGATAATTGTTAAAATCTGGACATACAATTAAAATATGACGCACTGTGTATGGTTCATCACATGTCTCACACCAAGGATATATATCACTTAAGTATAAATGCCTATGAGGGAAACGTGTGTGACCAATACGAAGGCGAGTCAGTTTAACATCTGCCCTTCGCAGCTTTAAAATTGATAATGGGTTGATTGATGGAAAGATGGAATAAAGCTTGTTGTAGACTTGCAAATTCCAAGATTCCTGCCAAAGATATTTTACGAAATGTTTAATTAGATTTCTGACATCCATTGATGGAACTGAGGGTAGAGTAGGAGCAGGTGCAGACTTAGCTGCTACATCAGCCTTCTCATTTCCATCTATGCCTATGTGACCCGGTATCCAGCAAAACAGTATTTAAAATCCCTTGCTAGTTAGAGAATCCATCAGTTTGAAAATCTTGGACACAACAGGATATGACAGTTACTATTTCTCAAAGCTTCCAATACACTATTATTGTCAGTGTAAATACATATGGTACTCACTAGCTGAAGTGCACGGAATACAGCCGCAGCCTCAGCTGTGAAGATGGAGCAGGACTTATGCAGGCTGTAACTAAAGGTGGTATTATCAAAATAAATTCCACAGCCAACGTGTCCTGCTGTTTTGGATCCATGTGTGAATATAGGTGTGTAACGTTCATACTGACAGCGATGGAATGCATAAAGCTGTTGATAAATAGTCCCAGTTGTGTCCGACTTTTTGTAGTTTTCAAAAAGATTCATAACAATGATATTTGGATCATACCAAGGCGGATGTGCGAAGAAGTCTGTGGACTCAATTCGGACATCACATAGGTCAGAGAGCAAAACACTAGATTTTATGCGAGATAGAAAAGGTTGAATGCTTGATGGTCTAGCAATGTATAATTTCTTAAGAGAGGCATTAGGAAATGTGGAATGCAAGGGATGATGAGGTGAGGTCATGATTTTTGAATAGTAATCAAGAGACAGCTGCATCCGCCGCAGGTCTAATGGCAACTGTTGGCAGATTACATATAGACTCTGGACGGGTGATGTGCGAAAAAGCTCCACAGCATATCCTTAAAGCAGTGTGATGAACAGTGTCCAATCTGCGTAAGATGGAGAGTCTATATGATCCATAAGCAACACAGCCGTAGTCAATTCGAGATAAAATTACAGACTGATAAATTCTTAGGGGTGATGTGCGATCTGCACCCCAAGATGCATTCGAAAGCACCTTGAGGATATTAAGCAGTCGCTCACATTTCTTCCGCAGATGTAAAACGTGCGGGAGGAAAGTTAACTTCTTGTTAAAAATCACGCCAAGGAATTTTATCTCACTGACTACAGGAATGGGTCTATTATTTATGTGAAGCACAGGATCATTATGGAAGCTAGTTTTCCTACAGAAATGGACACAGCAACTCTTACTAGGAGATATACTAAGACCATTTCGTTCACACCATGTGGTTAAATTATTTACAGCTGTTTGCAATTGTCTCTCAATTATATTCAATTTTGAACCCTGATATGAAATTTGTAAGTCATCAACATACAAAGTGCCATGAACAGGAGATGGTAATTGATGGAGTATGTCACTGATGAAAAGGTTAAAAAGGGTTACGCTTAAAATGCTACCTTGAGGGCCACCCTCAGCTTGACTAAAAGTATTGGAAATTGTAGTTCCAACGCGCACTTTAAAAACGCGTGAGGCCAAAAAATTTTGGATAAATATTGGAAGATTACCCTTAAAGCCAAGATTATGCAGAGTACGGAGAATACCATAGTGCCATGTACGATCATATGCTTTCTCAACGTCGAAGAAAATTGCAACGAGATGGTTTCTCCTCACGAAAGCATTTTGAATTCGGGATTCTAGATCTACTATGTTATCTATAGTGGATCGTCCTCTTCGAAATCCGCTTTCATGAAGATGTATGCAATTATTCTTCTCTAAGACGTAAATGAGTCTATCATTCACAATACGCTCAAATGTTTTGCATAAGCAACTCATAAGAGGTATTGGACGATAACTCAGAGGGTCAGATGAATCTTTGCCAGGCTTCAAGATTGGAATCACTATTGCTTTCCTCCAAGAAGTTGGAAAGACATGTTCTGTCCAGATTCTATTAAACATTATCGAGATGTTCATTAACGAATCATTGTCTAAATAACGGAGCATTTGATAAGAAATTCCATCAAACCCTGGACTGGTGTCATTTGCCTGAGACATTGCTGTCTTTAATTCCGACAATCGAAAAGCACAATTACAAGGTAGATTATGTCGATCGTCAAATCTTATTAGTGTCCGTTCTGCAATTTTTTTGTCCTTAGGAAATTAGGACTATATGAATCAGAGCTGGCAACACGAGCAAAAGTTTCTCCGATGACATTAGCAATATCTACGGTGAGGAAAGTACAGCAGCTCCACTTTTTAAAACAGGAATGGAATAATCCTGATAAATACGATTGACTGCTTTCACTTTCTTCCACAATTGTTTGCTTGATGTCAATGAGGTAATTGTTGATACATAACGAATCCAAGATTCCCTCTGACTCTTACGTCTAATTCTACGGGCAAATTCTTTGGCTTTCTTGAAAGCAATGCTATTCTCCGTGGTTGGATATCTTCGAAATATATTCCATTGTTTCCTTTGTTTCTTATAGGAGAGTTGGCACTTTTCATTCCACCAAGGTTTTCGGTGTTTATATGGTATGGTGGAATTTTTAGAGATAGCAACATCCGCAGCTCGAATTATTGTGTTAGTAATGTATTTAACGGCATCATCTATGACACCGTCTTAACTCTTGTTTCACTGATCACAGCCAATTGCGTGAAAAGTGTCCAATCGGCTCGACTGTACATATAATTAGGTGGTTTATGCCACACACTATTACTTCCAGCCTGAGACACGATTAGAGGGAAATGATCACCATTATATTATTAGAATTTTGCTGTCGGAAATGAACTTTACAAAGTTCATTTCCGACAGCAAAATTCAGCAATGGCAGGAGTGATGGAGAACTAATAGCTAAGTCAAGAGAGTGAAATGTCCGTGTAGATTCGTGAAAATAGGTTTTCTCGTCGGTATTCAGGAGACAGAGATAGTTGTCAGAAATAAACTGTTCGATCTGACGACCGCGAGAATTCGTATCATCACTACCCCACAGAGGACTATGTCCGTTAAAATCACCAAACAATAGAAATGGAGTTGGTAGTTGATCAACTAAGTCATTCAGTTCCTCTGCTTGGATGACATCATTCGGTGGTAAGTAAATGCTACAAACCGTGATTAGGCATGTGGTGTAGATTCTCACAGCCACAGCCTGGAGTGTAGTTCTTAATTGATGTGCTGTACTGGGATAATTGTTTGATGTAATTATACAAACTACACCAGAAACAGCAGCATCACCACCATAATCATTTCTAAAGCATTGAAACCCACGCATTTTGATGACAACAGTGGGCTTCAGGAATGTCTCCTGGAGAGCCACACATGTGGGGTTAAAGAGAGATGATGGATTTGATATCATCAATGCGAGACCGAAATCCACGACAATTCCAGGAAACAAAGGGAGCCATCAATGGAATATATTCTATCCTTTATCACTGTTGCTTATCGTCATCTCAGATGAATCTTCAGAATTGAAATCATCATGTGATGGATGCAGTTTTACAGTGTCTGCATCCAGACAGAGAAGAGCTTTTTTTGTTGTTAAGGAAGACTTTCTAAGGCCTTCCTTGGCAATTTTGAATTTCCAAGCCTTTAAGGCTTTTGATTTCGCGAAAGTTGAATTGGCGATTATTGGTGTGCTATCATTTACTGTTTTTTGCTTATTAGATTTACGTATGCTAATGGACTCAGTTTCTGTTTGAGTACCGCAAGATCTGGTGATCTTCTTAACTGCTGCAGAGTAACTAGTGCCAGATTGAGGAGTACGTGATGAGAGTAATTTACGAGCTTCTGGGTAAGAGACTCTATTCTTTATTTTAATTGCTGTGATTTCTTTTTCAATCTGCCAGTCTGGACAAGATCGAGAGTAGGAGGGGTGGTCGCCTTGGCAGTTGACACACACCTCTTTAGCGTTGCAGGTAATAGTATCATGGCCGACATTAGCACAACGGGCACAAGTAAGTTTTTCCTTGCAGGCTAATTTTGAATGTCCGAAGCGTTGACATTGAAAATTGACATTTGGAAAGTATGGTCTCTCAGAACACCGCAAATAAGCAACTTTTACGTATTGCGGTAAATATGGAGTGGCAAATATCAAAACTAGATTGTTGGTTTTCAATACAATGCCATCTCTTTTAATTGTCATTCGTTTCACAGAGCATACTTTCTGAGATTTAAGATTTTCAAGAATCTTATCAATAGATGTATAGAGCAAATCTTCTGCCGTAATCACAGCACGAGAAAAATTTTAATTCCCGTGAGGTGTTACAATCACATCCATATCACCCAGAGTTCGCATAGTCGTCATCAGTATAGACTGCCTTTCAGAAGCCGTCTCCAGTAATAGATCACCAGATCTTAATTTCTTCAGTGATTTTACTTCTCCAAGGAAGGCAGAAACATTTTTTTCAATTACAAAAAGGGAAACAAAACTGAAAAGTTCCCTCTTTTTTTGGATAATAAAAAATTTCGCAGAACACATTGACAATTGCTCCTCCCGTGGGAGTGAAGATAATGTAGATAGTTTCATGCAACAGAAGTTAAAATTCAGGGACTAGACGCCACCACCCACCACGGAGCCCTACGAGGGGATACATGTTAGCTGTACCAGTGATAGTCCCTATACGCTGACGGTAAATCCCTGAAGTGGACTGCACCCTTAACGAGTCATCCAGTAGATGTACCGATCGCTTGATCCATAAAGCCGATTGATGTGCTGAGGACCAAAACACACCTCCCGTTTACCTGAAGCAGAGGCCAAAGCAATGTGTTGGTCTCAGAGGCCTCAATTACCAGGATCCTCCTTTCCAAAGACATGGGTCTCCAGCACGGCAAACACGTGGGTGATTTAGTCCTCAAGAGTAGCTAATAGCAACAGAGCGGCGAAAGCTACTCAAGGGGAGCCCTCAAACTCTTTCGAGGCAACCACAACGAGGGAGAAAAGGAAGAAAAAGCAAAAGAGTAGAGAAGAGAGGAAAAGAAGAAGACAGATCCCTAGGGTACCTCGGGATTGTGACACCCGTGTTTATCTAAAGAAGGTAAACTCCCTAAGGGGCTCTGGCACAGGGAACAACGCAAAGGATTTGGAATGAATGGCCTAACGGATAGATGCATATACGCAGCTTTGATATGCTGCGGTAGGTCTGACGTCGCAAATGTCAGTATGAGATGTTTTGTATTAATTACTTCCATCTCGTCTGAGTAATGCGTTTTACAATGCAGACCTTTTGCTCCTTTAGATTTTCTAAAATTTCGTCCGTAGGCATGTTTAGCAAATCCTTAGCGGATATCACACCACAAGAAAAGTTAAGATTTGTATGAGGACATTCGGAAACCTCAAGGTTACCAAGTATGCTCATGTTTCTTATCAGGCTTGATTGTTTTTCTGATGTGATTTCTATCATCAAGTCACCAGAACGCAATTTTCGAATGCTCTTCACTTCTCCAATTGTTCCAACAATTGCTTTTTGTATGAGGAAAGTGGATACAGAATCAAAAGTACCCTCTTTCCGTTTGACCACATAGTATTTTGCCTTTAAAATAGAAAACATATGCTCCCGTGGGTGAGTTGAATATTTTATATTTTCCATATAAAATTTATAAAATTTCGGGACCTGACCGTACCACCGAGTCCTAAAAGGGGATGCAGACCAGATGCACCAGTACTAGCCAGATTCTATACGCTCACAGTACATCCCTGAGATGGCCTCCACCCTTAACGAGTCATCCAGTAGATGTACCGATCGCTTGATCCATAAAGCCGATTGATGTGCTAAGGACCGCAACACACCTCCTGTTTATCTGAAGCAGAGGCCAAAGTAATGTGTTGTTCTCTAGGGGCCTTAATTACCAGGACCCTCCTTTCCAGGGACACGGGTCTCCACGCACGGCAAACACGTGGGTGATTTAGTCCCCAAGAGGAGCTAATAGCAACAGTGTGGCGAAAGCTACTCAAGGGGGGCCCCATGAACCTCTTTCGAGGCAACCACAACGAGAGAGAAAAGGAAGAAAAAGCAGAAGGGTAGAAGAGAGAAGAAATTAAAGAAGACAGATCACTTGGGTACCTCGGGTTTGTGACACCCGTATTTACCTAAAGAAGGTAAACCCCCTGAGGGGGTTTTGAAGTAGGAATCGAGCAGAAGACAACCATTAGTTCACCTGCCAGAGGTATTATATCACTTGGAGGACATAGCGACCAACCCTAGTTTTAACGTGCCCCAGCCACCGTTAGCGATCATGACTTATCTTTGGTTAATCAGGGATTCGAATTTACTACCATCCGATAGTTAGAATGTCGCCCTAACCAACCTGGCCACTAGTTTTGTTCTGCCACACTCAACGATTACCTTTTGTACACAAGGGCTCGTCACATCAAGGCGTACGTTTTAAAGTGGATAATATCCACGCCTGAGGAGCGATTCGAACCCACGAACTGTAGGACTGAAGACAAGAGCGCTAACAATTAGGCTAGTAGCTCAAGATGTGGTGTGGAAATCCTTGAACTTCACACTCAACTTATTTCATTAAGAGTCAATTACATTAGACGGGAGCCTTGTCTGCAAAATGCATTTCATTGAATGTCAGTTCTCGCACCCCGACTTTAAACTTCGATGTGAACTATAAATGACCACAGAGAATTGAGGCAGAGCTCTTCCAGTCAAGCTTAAACTTTTCACTCAGCAAATTTTTTGAAGTCTTTTCAAACGAATACATGTCTGGAATAACCAAGAAAATCCAAATATGAATATTGTAATATATCTAAATTAATTTTTTACTGAAGTATTATAACCCATTTAGTAACCATTCTTCCTTAACGATGAACGAATATAAAATTTCATTATTACACATGAAATATTTAAAATGATTTAATGTCAGAAAAAACGGATTTATTAAAATTAAAAATTTTTATATATCGAAGTTTCGTTATTCATTTAATCCCAAAACCTTTCCGATACTCAATTTTTTCGATAAAAAAATATAATAAATGAATAAAATAAACTACATAATTCTTAATTATAAAGCTGATAATTATACCTTAGGTAGAGCAATTCTCTCTTTTTTTTTCAATGAAATCAAACTGACTTTAACAATGTTAAAAAAATGAATAGAACAACGAGGACGTCAATTTATTTCAGTGATTCAACGAAATATCAGTTAGATAAAAAATTTCTATCGTAATGTAATGGCAAAGAAAACGCTGAATCAGCGACACAACGGTGCTTTACGTGTTCCAGATGAGAATTCAAAAGCATATGTAGGGGGGGGGGAAGAGAGAAACTTATTGAATGACAAATTATAGAGCCCTGGAGTCACATTAAAAATGTTTGTGTTCGAAGTCCAGCTGTTTAACAATGACTTTTCAAAACTGTTAGTTGGTGAAGATTCCGTTCAACTGAAAATGGACACCAAATACATTTAAAAGGCTTTGTAGAGGACAATCAGTCAAGTGTTTTAACTCGACTGGTGGTCCTCTACAAAGCCTTATGGAACGACTTTAGTAAGCGTTTTATAGCCTAATTAGTCTGCAGTATCATAAAAGTGACTCAGCATGGCAGCTGAACTGAGTATCGTTTCTTTCATCGTCCACGTTCAAATTCCGGAGGAACCAGGTGGTTGAAGCAAAGAATCGTCGTCCTAGTGAAATGACGGGCTTTTCGGGGAAGTGTGCTGCTGCTCACAGGGAGGCCACGTAGAAATTCTCCTCCATGGGTTGGGTCTCGTTTGTTTGTGACGTCTGAAGTCCTTAGCTGGTGTGGCGTGAGTGTCGAGAGGTTGCCAGATAAGGTGTGACCTCACCTGACCGTGGTTCAAAATAATGAGACTAGTTGACAGGCAAATATATTCGTTACTAGTCAACCTTACGTTACATTCCGGGAACCACCTGATCACTATGTATGCTTGACCACGTACTGGCTGGTTAGGCCGTCGTTCTCGTTATCAGAAGGTTGTGATTTCGAATTCTGGCCGACCGAAGATCCATCGTGTTCACTAACGGTGGCTGGATCACGTTTAAATTGGGAGTGGTCGCCATGTCTTCCAAGCGAAAGGACACCTCGCTTGGAAGACATGGCGACCACTCCCAGTTTCGTGGTGATGACAGGCCAAATATTGGGGGTCTTCCGCTGGATCCCTACTTCAAAATTACGAAGACTCTTCCTGGCTGCTTCAATCCGATTTGTCAACGGATTTCTTCTCAGCAGTGGTGAGTTTCCAATCTGATACCTTTGACTTCTAAGATCGCTATCCTAACACTGGCAGCGAATCCAGATAGGGTATCACCATCACACAATATCTAATTAGGTAAAAAATACGTAACTGCATTACCATTTCGGTTGCCTACATTTAATAAATATTGCCACTGATCATTTCATAACGATATCATGTAAAAATGTTCTAATTGTGATCCGATACCCTAGTTGGTCTAAGCTTCCGCATCAAGATAAAAAATGGAAACAATTTATTTATTCCCACAAGCTCTTTCATCCCGATGACCTTGAAGACGCAATTTGAATTCAACTTAAGTTCGTTCACCGTTCTACTTCTGGCAGCACAAAATGTGGCAAACAAATTATAATACAAATCTTTATCACGAGATGAGAAAAAAGAAGTGCCAAAAAGACACTTTACAACTCCCAAATTTTACCATTATTGAATTTATAACTGAATAGAGCAACCAAGAGCTAATTTTAAAAGCATATTCAACGCCAACATCCATGCTCGCAGCCAAGGTGCGTTTTCTTGTTGGATTCCAGAACTTCGCGGTTCCCGTTAAGCATATGTTCTTACTGAGGACCTGGATTTTGTTTCCAAGCAACAAGATTTCTGAATTTTTCGACGTAGCACACAACTCTGGTTGGTTGGTTGGGTTTTCTGGCACAAAGTCCAAATATGGACATGCGGCGCCAAGAATTGTTTAAAAGGAAAATATTTTTCATTTTATTTACATTTTTTTTTTTGAAAACCCAAGAACAACATTAACATTTTTAAAAAACAAAAATTAGTGTATATATTATTTTAAAATCTATATATAATTATAGAGTATAAAATAAAGTTGGTTTGGGTTTCTGGCGCAAGGTCCAAAAAAGGGAGAGACTGCGCCAATATTTAATTTTTTTTTTCAAATAAGAAAACCCAAGCAACATTAAAATCATATTAAAATACAAAAAACAGTATATATAAAATTCAGATTTTAAAAATATATAATTTTTAGTAAAATACTAATTTAAAATATATCTGTGCTTTAAATAAAATGGAGAAAACCTATCGCTCTTAAAAAGACGAATCGATTTATATCTGGAGGTTCGCCTAGTAAATCAAATAATGTTAGAATATCTGCTTTAAAAAAGTTGTAAAGGTTAATGGTTAAAATCATGATATGAAATTAAACTATGATATATTGTATTTGGTTCATCACACGTTTCACGTCATGGATTTAGTTCGCTTAAGAACAAATGTTTGTGTGTGAAACGTGTTTGTCCGATACGAAGGCAAGTCAAACGAACATCAGCCCTTCGTATCGGTAAAACTGTTAATGTGATGATGTATGGAAATTTGGCACGCAATTTATTAGTGACCTGCATGTTCCACAACTCCAGCCAAAGACCTTGAATCAATTTTTTAACACCCCTTCTCACATACAACAAAGGAATGGATGGAAGAGATGGGCCAGATGCAGATTTAGCAGCTGCATCAGCCCTCTAATTGTCATCGAGACTTACATGACTTGGGATCCAGCAGAAAATAATGTCATATTCCTTGCCAGCAAGGGTATCTAATGCTCGGAAAATTCTAGACACAACAGGATGGCAGTCAAAACTACTGTTCCGCAAAGCTTCCAACACACTCAAACTCTCAGTATTTGAAAGTGTCACATGTATTCATCTGCTGAAGAGCTTGGTAAATGGCTGTTGCTTCAGCAGAGAAGATGGAACAGAACGCGTGGAGGATGTAGGTTAGAGTTTTATTTTCGAAAACTACAGCACAACCAACGTGTCCTGCAGATTCAGATCCATCTGTGAAAACTGGTGTATATGTGGCGTACTGACAGCGATGTGAGGCATAAAGCTGCTGGAAAACAATAGTTGTTTTGTCTGATTTACTATAACTAGCAAAAGAGTTGATGATTTTAATCTGTGGATCATACCAAGGTGGACGAGATATATAGTCCGTTTTGTCGTAACGGACACCACATAGGTCAGATAATAATGAACTAGTTTTTGTTCGTGTGAGAAAAGGTGGACTGCTGTATGAACGACCGTCATACAACCTCTTTAATGCAGATGTTGTAGTCATGGAACGTAATGGATGATTAGGGTCAGACATGATTCTTGCATAGTAATTGAGAGACAGCTGCCTTCGTCTCAGGTCTAAAGAAAGTTGTTGACAGATTGAATATAGACTCTGGACAGATGATGTGCGAAATGCTCCTGAGCATATCCTCAAAGTTGAGTGATGCACAGTTTCCAATCTGCGTAAAACAGAAGACCTAGCAGATCCATACACAACACATCCATAGTCAATACGAGACAAAATTAATGATTGGTACACACGAAGTAGTGAAATGCGATCAGCACCCCAAGATGTATTAGAAAGCTCCTTGAGGATATTAAGCGATCGCTTCAACTTCTTCCGCAAGTAAAGAGCATGCGGAAGAAAATTTAATTTTCGGTAAAATATTATACCCAGAAATTTTATCTCGTTGACAACAGGGATAGGTGTATTATTTATGCAGATAATAGGATCATTATATAAGCTAGTCTTCCTGCAGAAATGGACACAATTACTCTTGCTAGGAGCAGGGTGTGGATATTTTCCGCAGACCAAGCAGCGAATTTATTAACAGATGTTTGTAGTTGTCTTTCAATTAAATGCATGTTAGAACCCGCACATGATATTTGCAGGTCAACCACATAAAGCGTGCCAGAAACAGGGAGGTGAGATTTGCAGAAAAATGCAACTGATATCGATTTTAAAAGGTGTGACACTTAAAATAGAGCCTTGGGACACAACCTCTGCATGATTAAAAGTATTGGGCAAAATTATACCAATACGAACTTTAAAACCATGGGAGCGTAAAAAGTTTTGTATAAATATCGGCAAATTACCCCGAAAGCCAAAATCGTACATCCTACGAAGAATTCTATAACGCCACGTACGGTTGTATGCCTTCTCGATGTCGAAGAAAATGGAAACCAGGAGATTCCTCCGCACACAGCACAAAGCGCTGCGGATTTGGGTTTCCAAATATGTAATGTTATAAGGAGTGGATCTCCCTTTTCAGAAGCCACTTTGATTGATATGAATACATTTCTTTCTTTCTAAGACATAGACGAGACGGGTATTGACCATACGTTCGAGAGTCTTACACAAGCAACTAGTCAGAGCTATTGTTCGATAATGTGAAGGAACAGAAGGATCCTTACCAGCATTAACGATCGGAATCACTATTGCTTCGTTCCAAAGTGATGGAAACTTGTTTTCAATCCAGATCCTATTGAACAAAAGTAGCAAGTTCAAAAGTGAATCTGGACATAAATTTCGAAGCATTTGATAGCTGATTGCATCAGGTCCTGGACTGGTATTATTGGCCTGCTGTAATGCTCTCTTCAATTCCAACATCCGAAATTAATAGTGGTAAGACAAAGCTTGTCCATGGTTGAAACGATTTGGTGTTCACTCAGCACAACCCTTCGTCCTGAAGAACGACGGACTGTAAGAGTCTTTACTTAAGACGCTAGCAACGATTTAACCAAGGACTTTAGCAATGTCCTTAGGAGAAGAGTATACAGCAGCTCCGGATTTTAAAATAGGAATGAAAATTCTTTATATATTCCATTGGCTGCTTTGACTTTTCTCCACAACTCTTTACTGGATGTGACAGTTGCAACTGAGCGAGAGCAGGATTCCTTCTTACTTCGACGACAAGCTTTGCGAGCTAATGCTTTTGCTCTCTTAAAAGCGATAAGATTCTCCGTTGTCGGGTACGTCCTAAATAAACCCCATAACTTCCTTTGTTTTTTAAATGTTTCTTGACATTCTTTATTCCATCAAGGTTTGCAACGTCTGTGTGGTATAAGGGAACTCTTAGGTATTGCTACATCAGCTGCATTAATAATTGCTTCGATAACTTTACATATGGCATCATCAATATCATCGATCGTAACCATTTCATTATCAATTACTGCCAATTGTGTAAATAACGTCCAATCTGCCCAACTGTACACGTAACTACGTAGACGTTGTCCTACACTACCTCCAGTCTGGGTTGGTTGGTTGGTTTGTCGCTCAACAGTCATTTTTTGCACACGAGGGCTAACTAGACCGGGACCTACGGTTTAAAGTGGATTCCAAAACACTACAAACATCCATGCCCAAAGTGGGATTCGAACTCATGAACTGTTGAACCGAAGTCAAGAGCGCAAACCATTCGGCTGCCAGCTCGGCTCCTCCTGTCTAGGAGATGACGAGAGGAAAATGATCGCTATTGTGCAGATCATTTCCTACATTTAAATTTAACAATGGCAGAAGAGATGGTGAACAAATGGCCAGATCGAGAGAGTGAAATGTTCTTGTGGGTACATGGAAATATGTCTTCTCGTAGGTATTAAGCAGACAGAGACTATTGTCTGAGAGAAACCGCTCTATCTGCCGACTGCGAGAATTAATATCATCACTTCCCTACAAAGAACTATGACCGTTAAAGTAACCTAACAGCAAAAATGGTGTTGGCAGCTAATCTATTAATGCATCGAGTTCCTCTTGGTGGATGACATCATGTGGTGTCAAATACAAGCTACAGGCTGTGAACAAACATGTTAAGGAAACAGCGTCAGCCTCCAGGGATAAGGCTTTACAGGTAGATATGGAGGTCTTAACATTGCCCTCTTTTGCAGATTTTAGTTTTAAGGCATTCAGTTTCTTGGATTTAGCCATCGGAGCTTTTCTACGGGGAATGGTTGTAGAGGTCGATTTTGTCCTCTGTAAAGATGTATTTTACTGTTGGAAGAGAAAGAGCATCCGTTTGCGTACCAGCCGTTCTGGTGGCCTTGGCGGCTACAGATGCATAGTTAACTCCTGCTTGAGGTGTACGAGCTGTAACAGCACGTCTGGTTTTGGGTTATGAACAATTATTCTTAACTTTAGTGGTTGTGATCTCCTTTTCCAGTATCCAGATAGGACAACTTCTAGCGTAGAGCGGGTGGTCACCTTTACAGTTTACACACCTCTCCTTTGCAGTACAAGACGAGCAGTCGAGGCAAATTGCTGCGCAGCGAGCGCAAGTCAGTTTGCCTATGCAAACCGCTTTGGAGTGACCAAATCTCTGGCACTGAAAACAACGCAAAGGATTTGGAATAAATGGGCTGATGGATAGATTCATTACGCAGCTTTAATATGCTGCGGTAGGTCTGGCGTCGCAAACGTCAGTACGAGATGTTTAGTTTTGATAATCTGCCCATCCCGTCTGCAGTCATGCGTTTTACAGCACAGACCTTTTGATCTTAGAGATTTTCTCAGGTCTCGTCCACAGGAGTATTTAACAAATCCTTGGCAGATACCACATCACGTGATAAGTTAAGATTAATATGAGGTTGGACGGACACCTCAAAGTTAGCAAGCATGTTCATGCCGTTTATCAGAGTTGCTTGTGCATCTGAAGCAACTTCTACCATTAGATCTGCAGAACGAAGTTTCTGGATGATCTTCACTTCTCCGACATTGCAAGCAGTTGCATTTTGGATTAGGAAAGGGGATACAATATCGAATATACCCTCTTTCGGTTTCATAATATAAAATTTAGCTTTTAATAATGTCAAAGTTTGCTCCCGTGGAAGAGAAGAGATATTTGATGTTTCCATATTAGAAATGGAATATTCGGAACCTGACGGCACCACCCACCACCGATTTCAACAAGGGAATGCAGACCAGCTGCACCAGTGCTAAGACAGGTCCTATACGCTCACAGTACATCCCTGAAGAAACCGATTGATGTGCTGATGATCAGAGCACACTTCCAGTTTACCTGAAGCAGAAGCCAAAGTAATGTATTGGTCTCTGGGACCTCAATTACAAGGACCCTTTTTTCCAGGGACACGGGTCTCCACGCACGGCAAACACGTGGGTGATTTAGTCCTTAAGAGTAGCTAATAGCAACAGAGCGGCGAAAGCTACTCAAGGGGAGCCTTCAAACTCTAATGAGGCAATCACAACGAGGGAGAAAAGGAAGAAAAAGCAGAAGAGTAGAGGAGTGAAGAGAAGAAAAGAAATAAGAGGACAGATCACTGGGGGTACCTCGGGATTGTGACACCCGTGTTTACCTAAAGAAGGTAAACCCCCTGAGGGGCACACAACTCTGGCTCTAAAATCCAATTTCATCCCTTTTATGTCGTTTTAAATCACAAGATTTGTTTTTACCTTTTATAAGTGATAAGGCCTTCTACAAAAGACTACTGAAAATTCTAATGAAATAGAGTCAGACTTCGTTGTTTATGAAAAACATCCTCTGTTATTCTGTGAGATAACATTCAACAGAAACATTTTCCAAAGATAATGTTTGGGTGAAATTTTAGGGCAATGATACATTCAATGCATTTCAAGTTTTGTATCTTTCATACCCAGAGCGTTTGTGGCTTTCTGTGAAATCTTAAATCATTTCTAAAAGATTTGTCTTCACCAGTCCGAGGGTCCTTATGAAGAAAATAAATTCGTTGTTGGGAGAATCTCGAGTTATATTTTTACCGATCATAAAAATGTTTCTACTGAAGAATAATTATATAGATGATCTTGTTTCAAGATTTCTTTCATTTATTTGTAAAATGTGCATATTTTTATTTTCACATAATAATTTTGGTTCAAATGAAAACTTTATAAAAAACAGCGATTTGTTTCCAAATTTCTTACCTTTATTAAATATGCTTGCAATCTGCTATTTTTCTTAACAAATCGCATTACTTCATACCACTTTATTAAGAGCGTTAAATTACGTATGTTAATAAACGGTCAATTCTTAACAATTCTAGTTTCAATAATTCATACGTATTACAATTTTTAATGCATTCGTAATTTTATTAATTGGATTTATTTCTTCATTTATACTTTCATGAAAAAAATATTCAGACCTAAAAATAATTTCTAATTATATATATGCGCATTTGCTTCTAAATTTCTTATATTCATTCAGTGCATTCTTTTCAACAATTGCATTTACATTTTTGTTAGTCTTTTTTTTTTGGGGGGGGGTGAGTTAAAATAAATATGCTAAAAAATAATTCATACATTCATTATTTTCATACAAATTTCTTCCGCACATTTACAAAGCATACATTTTTTTTCTTTTGTAAAAAGAATATTTTTATTTTATTAGCTTTGAAAATTGAACACAAAAGCGCAGAGCTCATCATTATAAGTTTGATGTCACTTCATTATAAATAAAAACTGATATCACGTCATTTTAATTTATTGAAGCAATGTTAGAATCTAGTATAGAATCTAATATAAAACACCTTTTTAAAAAGAGTCTTTAAATTACCATAAATCGCGTTTTTTAAGTTGAATTATTTGGAGTAATATTTTGAGAAATAATCATTAAAAGTTTAAAAACACCTTATCTTTATCATAAATATCATTCAATAATCGATCATTAAAATGACATGTGTGACAACTATTTTAATGAAACTCATTAAAATAGTTGTATGTATTACGTAAATGCGTGACTTTTTATATTACAGCAAAACAGGTTTGCTAAATGAACAGAAGAAGATGTTGCGCCGGATACGGGAAAACAACTGCTGGAATGACATCAAGGATACTCAGCGTATGCGACAAAGAACTTCATTTATATTAATACAGTATCATTTCATTCTCATCCAGAATGACGTTAAAATAAGTTGGCTAAAAAAATATGCAACACTTACTCTAAAAATAAACACACGTTTACACAACCCTATGATACATTTTATAATTGTCATCATTTCAAAATCTATTTTGGCCATAATTATTAAAATTTCATCTAGGAAAAATCTGCAAACAGTTCCATATTTTAGTTTTTATTCAAAATAAAATTTAGAGGTGTTTTAAGAAAAGCTGAGTGAGCTTAAAATTAAATATCCGTTCTTTGACATATACTTGAATTCATCAAAGAACAAGGCTTATAATAGCATATA
This sequence comes from Latrodectus elegans, assembly GCA_030067965.1. Classification (NCBI taxonomy): domain Eukaryota; kingdom Metazoa; phylum Arthropoda; class Arachnida; order Araneae; family Theridiidae; genus Latrodectus; species Latrodectus elegans. The sequence continues at coordinate 9,926,543 of CM057813.1, read as the reverse complement.
ATCTTTCATTTTTTTCTTATTAAGTATTTAGTATTTAAATTGCTCTTTAAAAATGGTGGATACAATAAAATCACACATTTAAGGTGTCAGCATTAAGATCATATAAAGAATAATTGTTTCATTTATTTCCAGTGATCGTCAAATTTCAAATATCCTAAGGAAAAAAAATGAACCTAATAATTGTCTTACTTATCGAAATTGTGTCGTTCACAGAGAAGCAACATTTACAGATAACCTAGTTAGAAGAAGGACTGGTGCAAATACTGAAACAGGAATAATGATTAAATATACTTGGGTACATTTTGTATTGATTTTCTTGTGATTTTAGCTCTAAAAAGGAATCTAAATACAGACAACACACATTGTTTACATTATGTTCGATAAAAGTATATGATATATATAAAGAATATTGCATTCCATTAATTTCAATGTTTAGAAGTCTCTGACATAAGACATCGGATTCAATATTTTATTTTTCGTAACGATATATATACACATGCCTTTAAATTAAAATATTTTTTCAACATCTATTATCATATCACAAAAGTAATCACTTTAAATTATCATTTAAAACAGAATGACAAATTCTTGGTTTGGTTTGTTTGTCGCTCAACGGTCATTTTTTGCACACGATAGCTAATTAGACCAAGACCTACGGTTTAAAGTGGATTCCTAACCACTACAAACATCCATGCCCTAGGTGGGATTCGAACACACGAACTGTTGAACCGAAGGCAAGAGCGTAAACCATTCGGCTGCCAGCTCGGCTCCTCCTGTCTAGGAGATGACGAGAGGAAAATGATCGCTATTGTGCAGATTATTTCTTACATTTAAATTTAAGAATGGCACAAGAGATGGTGAACAAATGGCCAGATCCAGAGAGTGAAATGTTCTTGCGGGTACATGGAAATATGTCTTCTCGTAGGTATTAAGCAGACAGAGACTATTGTCTGAAAGAAACCACTCTATCTGCCGACCGCGAAAATTAATATCATCACTTCCCTACAAAGAATAACACAGGCCTACAAAAAAAAATTTTTTTTTGTGCTAAGGATTTTAGAGCAGATTTTAAAAATATTTTTACTGCTGAATGTACATATGAAAGCAGTTTTTCTGTATCAGCTCTAGATTTTTAGATAAATTCACTTATCTATCAATGCTTTTTTTCTATTTAGTACTTTCAAGTACAAGTGTAAAATTTATATAGGGAAAGATTCTTGTATATTTGCCCTATTGTCAGTCTTCTTTTGTAACCTATTGAATTTAAAATAATAATATTTAGGAAATAACTAATTATTATTTTTAAAAATTATTATTTTAATTCATTTATTACAAAAAGAAGACAAAAACAATATGAGATATATAACTGATTAGTTGACAAATTCTTAATAAATGGAATTGAATCCTACTTATTAGTGCTATCCAGTTAGTTTTATAGAAATCCGATAGATGGAGATATCTGTCCACTATCTGAAGTGACCTTCAAAGCTTCAACCGCAGTTGAGAGTTGTGAAAAGTTCGTGCATTCCGGCGGTGCAGATAGATAGAGGTTAGCGTCATATGAAATTTCTCTTTAGTAACGAGTTGTTAAAAAGTAAATCTAAGTATTTGTGTTGTTGAATAGAAATAAAATGAGTTCAAGTAGAAGAAGCTGTGTACATCATCCTGATATTTTTGCTACATATGCGGAGAATACACGCTACTGGAAAACAGAAAATCTATTAGTGACTTTGTAAAGAGGGCTTATCTTGGATATTTTGGTGTTAAACTTGGTGATCAGGATAAAACCTGGGCACCACATATTGTCTGTAAAACTTGTACAGAGCATTTACGACAGTGGACTACCGGGAAAAGGAAAAGCCTGAAATTCGGTGTACCAATGGTTTGGAGAGAACCAAAAAATCACTTTGATGACTGTTATTTCTGCCAAGTAAATATTACTGGAATCAATCGAAAGAACCGTAATAAGTGGACTTATCCAGATTTAGTCTCTGCAAGACGCCCTATCCCTCACTCAGAAGTGCCAATTCCAACTTTTCACCAGCTACCAGAACTCTGTGAGGACGCTTATTGTCTCTCTGGTGATCAAAATTCTGATACTACTGAAGGTGACAGCGATTTTGAAACGATATCATCAATTCCTCAATGTTTCAACCAAGATGAGTTAAATGACCTCACTAGAGATCTCAATCTGTCGAAAGAAGCTTCTGAATTACTGGCTTCCAGATTGAAGGAAAAAAATTTACTTGAACCAGGAACGAAAATTACATTCTATCGCACAAGGGAGAAAGATCTGCTACCTTTTTTCTCTGAAAAACAAAATCTTGTATATTGTCATGCTGTTAGAGAACTCCTGGTAAAAATAGGTCTTCCTGAATATTTTCCAGATGATTGGCGCCTATTTATTGACAGCTCAAAGCGAAGTTTGGAATGTGTTCTTCTACATAATGGGAACAAATATGGCTCAATACCAATTGCTCACTCAACGAAAATGAAAGAGCAATATGACACCATAGCTTTGGTCTTGGGAAAAATAAAGTATCGTGAACACCAATGGGTGATTTGTGTAGACTTAAAAATTGTAAACTTTCTCCTTGGACAGCAAAGTGGCCGCACAAAATATCCTTGTTTCTTGTGCCTCTGGGAAAGCAGAGACAAAACGCAACACTGGGTTAGAAAAGAGTGGCCTAGGAGAGAAAACATGGATGTTGGGGAAAAGAATATCATCAACGATCCTTTAGTTCCACGAGAGAAAATCATCTTTCCACCACTGCATATCAAGCTGGGTCTAATGAAGCAGTTTGTAAAGGCTCTTGATAAGAATGGATCATGCTTTGCATGTATAGGGGAAAAAATGCCTCAGCTGAGTATGGAAAAAATTAAAGCAGGAATATTTGATGGCTCACAAATAAGACAGCTGATTAAAGACCCTGACTTCATAAATTCTATGAATGAGATTGAACAAAAAGCCTGGAATTCATTTGTTTCAGTTGTCCAAAATTTTCTGGGTAAACACAAAGCTGAAAACTATGTTGAATTAGTCAATGAAATGCTGAATAATTTCAGATCCCTTGGGTGTAACATGAGCATTAAGGTGCACTATTTACATAGCCACTTAGACCGTTTTCCTGGTTGGTTGGTTGGTTGGGTTTTCTGGCACAAGGTCCAAAAAAGGATAAGCTGCGCCAAGTCCAAGATTATAGTTGTTTCATTTTATTTTATTTTATTTATTCTTTTTTTTAAAAAAAAAAAAAAAAAAAAAAAACCCAAGCAACATTTAAATTTTTAAAAACAAAAATCAGTGTAAATATAATTTTAAAATCTTTAATGGATATAAAAAGATAAAATAATTAAAAAATATATATATATATTTTAAAATTCAAATAATACATTTAAATAAAACCTAAAAAACCCACAGACCTCAAAAACGCCTAGTGGTTTGGTCATCAGGCTTTCGTCCGGAAGGGCGGGGTTCGATTCCCAATGCCGCCAAAGACCCATCGAGTACATGCGATATACGTGCTCGTTAAATCTGTGGAATGGAAGGTCCTATCTCTGAGACGTTAACATGGGTTTTGTAGAAAGTTTCCTCCCCTTTCAGATCAATTTCAAAATGGAGGTAGGGGATTCTGTGGCGGTGCGATCTTTCAGAGAATTTGAAGGTCGTACTTTCACCTTCGTAGTGCTCTGATTAAGGTGCATCCTACTGGCTTCAAATTCACATAGGCAACAATTTTATGTTGGATGCTGTATCATTCTTTAGAATTCTTTTTATGGAGAACTTAAGAGTTCCTAATCTTATTTCATCTTTTTGCAGCAGACAATGGATTATTCGAATAATGCAATTTTTAAGTGACTTTCGAATCCGAAGTTCAATGTTTTGCTGCACCAGCCTGCTTCCTGTAAGATGAAAGTCTTCATGATTTTGAAGCAGGATGGTTGGTTGGTTGGGTGGGTTTTTCTGGCACAAAGGTCCAAAAGGACAAGCTGCGCGAAGTCTAAGATTATAGTTGTTTAATTTAATTTTATTTTTTATTTTTTTCAAATACCTAAGCACCATTTAAATTTTTAAAAACAAAAATCAGTTTAAAAATAATTTTAAAATATTTTCATGAAATATAAAAAGAAAATAATTAAAATATGTATATTTTAAAAATTCATATGATACACATTTAAATAAAACCCAAGAAACCCACAGACCTCAAAAACGTAAATAAGTTTCTATGGGGTGAATCTCCAGTAAATCCAATAAAGTTAAAATATCAGTTTTAAAATAGTGTAAACGTAAATGGTTAAAATCTTGACATGAGATTAAAATATGATATACTGTGTAAGGTTCATCACACGTTTCACACCACGGATTCAACTCACTTAGAAATAAATGTCTATGTGTGAAACGTGTGTGACCGATACGAAGGCGAGTTAAACGGACATCAGCACTTCGTAAGGGTAAAATTGATAATGGAGTGATAGATGGAAATAAGGCATGGAGTTTGTTATTGACCTGCAGGTTCCATGATTCCTCCCATAAAGAATATGCTAGTTTTTGGACACCCTTTCTCACATCAGATAAGGGAACATATGGCAAAAGCGGCTCGGATGCAGCTTTTGCCGCTGCATCAGCCTTTTCATTGCCATCGAGACCCACATGACCAGGGATCCAACAGAACAATATATCATAACCCTCGCCAGCAAGGGAATCTAATTCTTTGAAAATCCTAGATACAACTGGGTGACATTGATAATTACCACCTCTCAAAGCTTCTAAAACACTTAAGCTGTCAGTGTACACACAATGCTTGAAAGAGTCACTTCCATTCACATGCTGAAGAGCATAAAAGATAGCAGTTGCTTCAGCAGTGAAAATGGAACAGGAACTAGGGAGTCTGTAGCTAAGAATATTATTTTCTGTAACTATAGCACAACCCACATGTCTTGGATTTTTAGAGCCATCAGTGAATATTGGTGTGTATATAGTATACTGACAGCGATGTGATAAGTATAGCTGTTGAAAAACAGTAATAGTTGTATCTGATTTTCTAAATTTATAAAAGGGATTAATTATATTGATATGTGGATCGTACCAAGGTGGTTTTGATAAAAAGTCTGTTTTAACAAAATGGACGTCATGTAGACTCAGACAGATAAAGGTAATATTTACTTCTTGTGAGAAACGGTGGGATACTATAACTACGAGCATCATACAATCTTTTAAGTTTAGGGGTAGGAACCATAGAATGTAAAGGATGACGAGCTTCAGACATGATTTTACAATAGTAATTGAGAGACAGCTGCATCCGCCGCAGGTCTAAAGGCAAATGTTGGCATATTGCATAAAGACTTTGGACGGGTGATGTGCGGAATGCGCCTGAACATATTCTCAGAGCAGAATGATGTACCGTGTCCAGTCTGCGTGTAACAGAAGATCTAGCTGATCCGTAAACGACACATCCATAGTCAAGATGAGATAAAATGAGTGATTGGTAAATACGCAAGAGTGACAACCGATCAGCACCCCAAGATGTATTTGAAAGCACCTTGAGGATATTAAGCGATCGCTCGCACTTCTTCCGCAAATGTAATACATGCGGAAGAAACGTTAATTTACGATCAAATATCACTCCAAGGAATTTTACCTGATTGACTATTGGTATAGGCGTGTTATTAATTCGAATTACGGGATCATTGGGGAGGCTAGTCTTTCTGCAGAAATGGACACAACTGCTTTTACTTGAAGATAGTGTATGGCCATTCTCAGCACACCATGCAGCTAGTTTATTAACATATGTTTGTAGTTGTCTCTCAATTACACGCATGTTTGATCCTTCATAAGATATTTGCAGGTCGTCATCATATAGAGTTCCATGCACAGAAGATGAAAGTTGATGAAGTATGCAACTTATATGAAGGTTAAAAAGAGTGACACTTAAAATACTTCCCTGAGGAACACCTTCAGGTTGATTAAAAGTATTGGAAAAAGTAGAACCAATACGAACTTTAAATCCACGGGAGCATAAAAATTTTGAATAAATATCGGCAAATTACCCCGAAAAACCGAAATCATACATCTTACGGAGAATTCCATAACGCCAGAGTACAGTCATACGCCTTCTCTATATCAAAAAAATGGAAACCAGATGATTTCTCCGCACAAAAAGCGTTTCGTATCTGAGTTTCCAAGTAAGTAATATTGTCAAGAGTGGATCTTCCTTACGGAATCCACTCTGATTAATGTGAATACATTCATTTTCTCTAGAACATATACGAGACGGGCGTTGACCATACGTTCGAGAGTCTTACACAAGCAACTCGTCAGAGCTATTGGTCGATAATTCAGAGAATCTGAAGGATCTTTGCCAGTTTCAGGACCGGAATCACTATTGCTTCTCTCCAAGGGGATGGAAATATATTTTCTTCCAGTCCATATCCTATTAAATAATAAAAGTAAATTCAACAAGGAATCTGGACTTAAATGTTGGAAGCATTTTTATAGTTGATTGTATCTGGTCCTGGGCTGAAGTATTTTTGGTCTGCTGTAAAGCTTTCTTCATAATTCAAACATCTTAAATTCACAATTATAAGGTAAAAAGCTTTTTCCTATGGTGAGAAAGCGAGATTGGTGTGTCCGCTCTGCACGCACTCTTAATCTTCAAAAACGAGAAGGACTATAAGAGTTGGAGCTTGACACATTGAGCAAACGCTCACCAAGGGCATTAGCGATATCCTGGGGGAAGTGTATAAAACAGCCTTGGATTTTAAAATGGGAATAGAAAATTCCTGATAAATTCCATTAGCCGCTTTTTACTTTCCTCCATAACTGTTTACTAGATGTTAAAGATGTTATTGAAGAGATATAGCTAGACCAAGAATCCTTCTGACTACGTCGACGGGCTCTGCGAGCTAATGCTTTTGCTCTCTTAAAGGCAATTAGATTCTCCGTGAGAGGTACCTCCGAAATATCCCCCCATAACCTCAACTGTTTCTTATAGGAAATTGGTTTTGACACTCCACATATTCCCACCATGGTTTTGCGATGCCGATGTAATTTAGAGGAACTTTTGGGAATTGATGCATCCGCTGCTTTAATAATTGTTTCAGTGACTTTATTTACTGCGTCATCAATATTCTCCATCATAACCATTGAATCCGTAAAAACTGCCAATTGAGTAAATAATGCCCAATCTGCTCGACGCTGTACACACGTAAAGTAAGAGGTGCCGGTTGTTTGCACACTATTATACCTCCAGGTCTGAGAGATGACAAGAGTAGAAAATGATCGCTGTTATGCAGATCATTTCCTACAACTAAATTTAACAATGGCAGTAATATAGAGAGAAACAAATAGCAAGATCGAGTGTATGAAACGTTCTTGTGGGTTGGTTGATGAAAGTACGTTTTCTCGTCGGTATTAAGTAGACAGAGACAGTTATTCAGAAATAAACTGCTCCTACATCTCTCGACCGCGAGAAGTGGTTTCAGATTACTTCCCCACAAAAAATTATGCCCATTAAAGGTCACCCGAGCAACAAGAACGGGTGTTGGCAGCTGTTCAAGTAAAGACATCAGTTCCTCTTGGTGGATGACATCATGTGGTGGGGGGATACAAGCCTGCAAACTGTTAGTAAGCATGCTGTGTGAATTCGTACAGCTACAGCCTGTAAATTGGTATTCAAAAAGGATAGGCAGTGCTGGGAAAAATTATTCGATGTAAATATGCATATACCTCCAGACACTGCACCATCGTCACCACAGTCTTTTCTAAAGCATTTATAGCCACGCATGGAGATATTGTTTGTTGACCTCAGGAAAAGTTTGCTGGAGAGGCAATACATGCAGGGTTATTAGCTGGGAAGGTTATAGATTTGATGTCATCAAATGTGAGCGCAGAAACCATGACAGTTCCATGAAACAAAAGAGGTTATGTTTTTAGATTGAAAAGCTCCCACCCTGGAGTTAGACGTCATGTCATCTAATGACAATTCCTCGAGAGATATCCTCATCCGAGGGATGCAAAGGGAAACAACGTCAGCTTCCAGGGACAAGGCTTTACGGAGTGGATATAGAAGGCTATATCTAATCTTTTATTACGTTGGATATAGTGTCCTCCCTAGCAGATCTTAATTTGAGGGCCTTTAAAAGCTTTCGATCTAGCCATAGGAGCTTTTTCTTCGGCTATTATTTGAAGGAGGTTGATTTTGGCCTTTTTCTAGATGTAAAGGGTAATTTAGTAATTGGAAATGAGAGAGGCATCCGTTTGTGTACTAACCGCTTTAGTGACTTTGGCTGCAACAGTAGCATAGCTGACTCCTACTTGAGGTGTGCGAGCTGTAACAGTCCGTCTCGCCTCCCAGAGATACGTGCAGTTATTCTTAACTTTAGTGGTGGTGATCTCTTTTTCCAGTATCCAGGAATAGGACAACTTCTAGCGTAGGAGGGGTGGTCACCCTTACAATTGACACACCTCTTCTTTTGCAGTACATGACGAGCTGTCGTGGCCCAACTGATGCACAACGAGCGCAAGTCAGTTTGCCCCTGCAAGCCGCTTCCAGAGTGACCAAATCTCTGACACTGGAAACAACGCAAAGGATTTGGAATGAATGGCCCTAACGCGGATAGATGCATGTATGCAGCTTTAATATGCTGCGGTAGATCTGGCGTCGCAAATGTCAGTACGAGATGTTTTGTATTAATTATTTTTCCATATCTTTTGACAGTAATGCGTTTTACAGCGCAGACCTTTTGCTCTTTTAGATTGTCTAAAATTTCGTCCGTAGGCGTGTTTAGCAAATCCCTAGCGGATATCACACCACGGGAAAAGTTAAGATTTGTATGAGGACATACAGACACCTCAAGGTTACCATGTATGCTCATGTTGCTTATCAGGTTTGATTGTTTTTCTGATGTAATTTCTATCATCAAGTCACCAGAACGTAATTTTCTAATGCTCTTCACTTCTCCAATTGTTCCAACTATTGCTTTTTGTATGAGGAAAGGGGATACAGAGTCAAAAGTACCCTCTTTCCGTTTGATCACATAGTATTTTGCCTTTAAAATAGAGAATATATGCTCCCGTGGGAGAGTTGAAAAATTTACATTTTCCATATAAAATTTATAAAATTTCGGGACTTGACCGCACCACCCACCACCGATTCCAACAAGGGGATGCAGACCAGCTGCACCAGTGCTAGCCAGGTCCTATACGCTCACTGTACATCCCTGAGATGGCCTCCACCCTTAACGAGTCATCCAGCAGATGTACCGATCGCTTGATCCATAAAGCCGATTGATGTGCTGAGGACCACAACACAACTCCCGTTTACCTGAAGCAGAGGCCAAAGCAATGTGTTGGTCTCGGAGGCCTCAATTACCAGGATCCTCCTTTCCAGGGACACGGGTCTCCACGCACGGCAAACACGTGGGTGATTTAGTCCTCAAGAGTAGCTAATAGCAACAGAGAAGCGAAAGCTACTCAAGGGGAGCCCTCAACCTCTTTCGAGGAAACCACAATGAGGGGAGAAAGAGGAAGAAAAGGCAGAAAGATTAGAGAAAAGAAGAAAATAAAGAAGAGGAAAGATCACTAGGGTACCTCGGGATTGTGACACCCGTGTTTACCTAAAGAAGGTAAACTCCCTGAGGGGACCGTTTTCCTGATAATTTAGCAGACATTAGTGAGGAGCAAGGTAAAAGATTTCAGCATGATATAAAATGTATGGAGGATCGCTATCAAGGAAGATGGGATACTCACATGATGGCAGATTACTGCTGGACTTTCAGAAACAGAATTGTTCCAAAATATATTCCAAGAATGTCACGCAAAAAGAAGTTTCAGAAATGTTCAGTGAGTAATTTGTTTTAAATCATGACTTTTTCTGTTTTCTTTTGGTATTTAATAAAAGCAATATCTATGTAATATAATAAAAATTCCCTGTTTAATTTGTTTGTTTAAACCATGGTTTCCTTTAAAATAGTGTAATGCATGATTCATTTAAAATGTCGATATCTTAAAAA